>JBBPTD010000220.1:0-39267 GCA_038093895.1 Boletus aff. mottiae | reverse complement strand
ACAGTACATTCGGTATAGTGGTCTTAGTCCGAGCTAGTCCGGTGGTATCGGACTATCCAGACGTGCCCGGACTTCGACGGTCGGTGACGGGATATGGTATTAGGGGTTATAGGGGACGACGGAAGATGGGAGAATAGGGGAATACGAACGTAGAGACGTACCAGTCTCTACAGCATATCTAATGTGAATGAGAAGCATAGATGTGGGAGATGAGATGTGCATGTGTGAAAAGAAGTGATAGAGCAGAGATGAAAAGAGAATAGATCAGATCATGAAAGAGAATAGGGGTTTAGAAAGAAAAGAAAATTATTAAGTCCAAATGCTTACAGCTGTTTTCATAACAATAGGCCTAAGCACAAAGAATACACACACAGGCGGAGTCGGAACTTGAATCTGTGTAGATGGTAAGTGTGAACTTGAAGTAGCTGACCCCACTACTCCAACAATGCGTCGACACATCTCCAGAGCAGAGAAGGAGATAGCCCTTCGAATGTCGCTGCAATCTGATCTAAACAACATGCAAATATTTCAATATACAGGAATCTGTCCCAGGACCATAAGGGGTCTTCGAAAGCGCTTTCGAGAGACTGGTGAGATCGTGAAGAAATCACTTGTAGATGGCTGACCCAGGCTTCTGAACTCGTTGGATGCCACGGTGGGCGCCCCTCAACACATGCCTTTGCATCATATCTCATACTTTCATATAGTTCATAGAAGATCTGGTCGAGCGCCAGCTCGACATTATGCTTTGTGAGATTGTGGAATATCTGCGGCAGATCTGTCATATCGATGTGTCTCCAGCAACAATCGTGAGGACACTGCATCATTGTGGATTTACGAGGAAGAAGGTATTACCCATCTTGACCGATAGACGGAACCTTTAGAACCATTATTTTCTAGGTAACACAACCAGCGATTGAACAAGACAAGTGGGATCATGCAGTATTCAAGATGCTTGTGGGAGAACACTTTGAGCCCTACCACCTAGTTTTTGCAGATGAAAGTCACTTCAATCGTCTTTCATTGCGAAGAAACTATGCCTGGTCCCCTTGAGGCAACCATGCTAGGCGGTGTGACTTCTTTATTTGCAGTAATCAGTATATATTTTCACTTCTGATTGTAAACACATGGTAATTTTGATTAGCTATTCTATCCTTCCTGCAATTTCGCTTGATGGCATCATCCACCTTGAAGTCATCGATCACACCTTTACTGGGCATGAATTTTCCTGTTTTGTACAGGAAGTGCTCGATCAGATGCAACCTTGGCCCCTCCCAAACTCTGTGCTTGTACTGGATAATGCACATATACACAAGGTCCCAGGAATATGGGAGATGGTTGAAGAGCGGTAGGTTCCCTCTCTGTCCATCGCAACCTTGTCGTTATCATTGTCAAGTATCAGCACTGACATTTTTTTTTGTTTCAGTGGAATGCGCTTACTGTTTCTTCCAGCCTATTCACCCGATCTGAACCCTATTAAAGAAAGCTTCTCATGTGTCAAAGCCTGGCTGCAGTTGAATTGTGCTTATGTTCTCAGCGAGATGGAAGGTAGGGCTAGTGACCCATACACTTTGATTTGGGAGGCTGTTTATACCTCGATCACACCAGAGAAAGTTCATGGATGGTATCGACACAGCAAGTATATTGCCTAGCCTAGATTCATAATCATAGCGAGGTATAATTCCATTCTAGTTATTTTACTTATAAGAGAGTGTTGAGCTCAACTGATGTTGAAACCGGCAGAGCAAAAGGTAGATGACCGTGTTCGGGCTTACTGATATTTCAGTTCATCGACTGCACCCTTGCCCTCCTCGTCCTCTCCATCAACATAATCTGAATTGCTGTCTTCTTCATCCACTAGCACCTCATCCTCATTGCGGAAATTGATGCGTGAGTCAAAATCATCAGTAGGCGTCTCGGGCGTCAGATCAGTCTGGTCCACTGATTCAATCTTGCGTTTCTTGTAAAGACTGTGGACGATGGACTCCCCAAGGTCAAGTTGTCGTTTACCAGTTTGTGGGGTGCTTGTAAGATATCTATCGTCATTTTTGTCCTCCTGATAGGTCCCTTGGAGTCCTAATACAGGAAGCACAAGGCACTTCGCATGGTTTCAAAGCACAATTGCCTGCCATGTCCCCATATTCCCAACCAAGGCAAGCACTGTCGGATCGGCGAGCAGAATTTGCTCTGATGAGGTTATTCCAGCCTCCTGTAGAAAACCTCCAACTGATTCCAATATAGCCCAGGGTACTCAGACTGTGCAAGTAGAGCCATCACTGACGAAAGGGGAGAAAAGACATTCCACCCTCTAATGGCAGGAATTGGTATACCCCAGAAAAGCACGGACAACCTGCCACTCGATTCGAAGGCTTCCTTGATATTAGAGGTTGAAGGGCTAGATGGTCCCACAGAGGAGGTGAGGGAGGATCCATTAGACGTGATGTTCTGAACAGTGACATGAATCTTGGGGATTGAAGATGTTGACGTCGTGCATCGACCAGATTTTTGGGCAGGTCAACAATCAAAATTGAGGCAGTGCAGTGGCGCAAACTTGGTTGCCTCGTTTAGACTCTGCAAGGTAGCAAGTCGTAAGTCACATAAGACGCTGAGATGTCTCATAGTAGCTTACCATCTTTTTTGCCCAGAGAGTCATTTCCTGGTGTGATAGGCGATAGTGGTTATCAGAGCCACCCTTGTGACTAACATGGCAATGGCCACAATGGGCTTCGCATCGGGTGGCTTCTTCGAGCTGCTTGTAGGCACTGTACTGTGCGCTATGCTCATTGTCGGACTCTGCTGGTGGTGGTACATCCTCCCGCCGAGAGCGTTTCCCCTTTGACTTGGCTGTTTTTGGCACAGGCAGAGTCTATTTTACCACGTAAGTTATTTCCCTTTATTTCAAAGGGTAAATGAGCTCACCACCGTGTTCTTGACCTCCAGACTGACTGGCTTCGTTCTGGCATTAGATGCCTTCTGAACAATCTGGTGCATTACCTCTTCCAATCCTTCCACCCCATTCAACACTGCCCATTTTCCATCACCAGCGATCTTCCCGGACAGACGAACTTCCTGGGGATTGCCAAGGATCCCAACTATGCAATCTCGAAACTCTACCCATGTAATCTCCGTATCAGCACAGAATGTTTCCTTCTGCTCGCTGTCAAGTACTTCGACCTGGAAAGCGAAAACTACAGGTCAAGATAAAGGTAAGTACAGTTCTCAGACATGATTACAAATAAACCTCCAGGACGAATCTCGCGGTTCGGGCAGTTCTTTGTAGCAGACGCGGCTTGAGGTTGGGGTGCCATCTGCGGGGGGTTCATGGGTGCCTGGGCCACTGGAAGACCATAGGCCTGTAACTGACCATACATGTTGGGCATTGGTGGCAGCGGTTGGACATACTGGGGTTGGAGACTCGGATGTGGGAACTGGTACACAAATGGAGGGTGTGGAAGCCCAGGTGGATAAACTGGGGGCACAAATCCCCCCTGAGGGATGCCATATTTGAAGGGTTGCTGTTGCTGATTTTCAGCACTCATATAGGGCAGGTAACGAAGAGGGGTTTGGTGAGCCATTAGATGGACTGATTGGGGTGGTTGGATGTTGGTTGAATGACGATCAGAGCAACCCTTCTTATACTTTTTCCTTCAGTGAGATCATGCCATTTTTATTCAGTTTGCTTGCTCTTGACATGGTTCGATACAATGTCAATATCACAGTCGCAGTCGCAGTCTGTCTGTCGTGACTCGGTGAGATCAATGTCACGTGATCCCATTCACATTGCCTGTGGGAATTTCAGTTGTCCACAACTTGAACCACCATTATCACAATGTCCAACCCAACGATGATCAAACCAACCACCCCCCCTTCACACCCTACAATTCTTCTTTCTTATTCTCCCACTTCAAAACCCCTCATTTATGACACGATCGAAGGACCTGACATCAATGACACCACGCTGAAGCAGTGTGCTGACCTGTTCAGCAACAACTATGGAGTTTGGGGCCAGAACCCAAACAACTCAACACGTCCCAAGCCCGGTTCGTGGCCTCCTTCTTCCTCCTCTCAATGAGACTAACTTGGAACCAAGGCACTGGTGTCAAGGCAACTGTTGCCTTTCTTCACCAGCAATTGTTGACAGCCCTCAAGGATACTGTCCTCGTTGTTTGCTACCAACATGATGCTCACAATGGGACTCAGTTGGAGTTGGTTGGCCATGCCTTCACTACAGCCTGGGATTTTGAAGTCGGTCAGCAATCTTCCAGTCTGGGCCGGTTCCTATTGCTAACATGCCTTTGTAAGGTTGAATTGGTTGGGTGACACAACTCGTTGTCAATGTCGATTTTCATAATCAGTACATTGCAACTTCCCTACTTCAAATGTTGAAGTGAAGCTCCCCCTTCTGCGGTATTATGGCCATCGGCCTTGTGTCCTCTCATCCTGCTGCATGCCATACACTCACTAAATATGCATGTATGGAGCCTTCCTCCTGTTGACTATAGCCTTCACTGATCTTCCTCAGCTACTGCGATTCAATCCATCGACATGGATTTCTACCATAATATTGCAGGCTCTATTTTGAAGGCATCGCCAGTAAAATACCTTTGAGATGTGAAGCTTCATGGCTCCCTATTTGAAGAAAACTGCACTTCTGGTGCTGTCTTTTCTGTTTATACCAATTTTTATGTTGACCATGTCGAGCCACTTGAGGCCCTTTCGGTTTATCAGGGCCGTCAGCAATGGGTTCTTGGTGAACTTCTTGATGGTCATGAGTTTATCACCATTCTGCCCACTTGAGGGTCTACCAGCCCTGTTCAACACGGGGATGCATTCGATTAGTTAGAGACTTGTCAATTGTGTACAGTAGAATTGCTCATAGTGCATAACCTCACCATGCATCAGTGTCATTAATGCATAAGTTCGGACACCGCCCAAAACACCATGACCCCCTATATACACAACATTGTAATGCAGAGCGGACTCTTGGCACATTCGGCTAGCCAAGGTTCAGAGTCCACCTGTATGTGTATTTCTGATGTGATGGCCTATTGTTATGAAAACAGCTGTAGTGTAGCGAATGTAACACATATAACACACTGGGAAATGTGTACATTGTGAACTGTCTTTTCAATTGTTTGATCAAATTTCCAGAAAATGTATGGTCATGTAATGCATTACAATATCTGTACCATAAGACTAAGATGTGAGAGAAAATATTTGTAATAACTGTATAGTACATGTTATATAAACCTGCCCTTTCTCTTTTTTTTATTTATTTACTTTTGACTCTGAGTTCTATTCACCTCAGAGTTAAGAGTCACTTTAGCTTTAGCTAGAGTTCAGACTGAAAGTGTACCCTTGTGTGAAGCACCTTGTAAGTGTTTTTTTCATGTTTAATTTTCGCTTTTTTGTAGTTTAGAACAGTAGTAGTATCTTATGGTAATCTATTCAGTAGATAGTCAAAGCTAATAGATGGACTACTAGTATTGTTTATTCTAATGATATGAGTGATGAATTGAACCAATAATTGAGTCCTGCAAGGGTATTTCTTTTTCTCTGACAATTAATATTGTTAATCATATTGTTATATATGTCATTGTATTGCATTACAATACTCTCATCAAATGATACTATATTGGTAATATTAATAGATTATTTATCTATTCTAAACTACCCAAATAACTGGCTTCTAAGATACTCAAGCATAATTTTTTCTGCTGTTATCAATGAGTTTTGTCCTATGTCTTGATATATATTTAATTAGCTTTTTGATAGTAATAATTGTTAATATTATTGTAATTGTGGGGATTATAATTAGCTTATATAACATTATCTAAACTCTTTAAATCTACTGATGGGGTCATAGTGACCTCCTATATCCAGAGTCTGATGGCTGTTACTCTCAAGCATTGCCACATCAGAGAGTGTCTGGTGTTTCCACTCAGAATGGCCTATGTCCAAGAGTTTCACCCATGAGCAGATGATAAGTGGGCAAACCGCATCGTCAGAGCTATGGGGCTCATAACCTGTTGCAATAGTGAGTAGCCAGCATTCACACACGGACTACAAGGAATCTACTTTAGGGGACTTACCTTGGAGCTGGGAAGTTCTCAGAGATGATAGCAGTAGTGTATCAAGAGAGATATATATGAATTCAGACTCTGCAGAGTCTTATATATGCTTTGTAATGCTTACTTAATATAAGGTCACATGACTGTAAGTATGCCTTCTTTCAACAGTATATATTTACTTCTCCAAGTTCCATTGACCTCGAAGAGCTGAAGGCCATGTGCTCTTGCAATGCTCATATCCACAGGATGCACAGTATGACAAAAGCTTTGATCACATATGTTGCAACACAAGTAAGCTGTTTTCAATCACCACTTCACCATCTGCAAACAGCTGAGACTTTCTTGTAGGCTCATTTTGCACTCACATCAGCCCAAGTGTTTTCACACATAGATCTCTTGATGGACTCGAACGGTTCTATAAAAGCATCCTTGAACTTCTCAATGACCCAGATGAACAAGACAAAGTTAACCAGCTTCTTCAATAGTGGAATAGGTAAGTACATATGATCCTTTCAACAATATCCACTTGAATACTGATGATTCCATATGCAAATCTTTCCTGCTAAGCTGAAAGTGCTCAGCTACCATCTGAGAACAGTGCATTGGCGACAATTCACTGAAGGCAAGTGGCATTCAAAGCTGTGGCTGCCATGGCTGGAGGTGTAGCTGATTCAGGTTGACTAGCCTTTTCTCTCCTCTTCTCATCCTCCTTTCCTATTCTTATATTAGAGTTTTGTATTCATGATATAGAGTGAATACAATGTTTCCCATGGTGTCAACTTCTCATGTCTGATGTGATTTTAATGTTGAATGACTAATGAAGCCTGTCTCATTTTCTCTCTGCTATATGTTGTGATAATGACACATACACATTGTAATGACCTAGCTGGTAGACAGAGTAGTCCATATGTCTACCTCTGAGACACATTGTAATGATCTAGCTGGTCAGCTCATAAGTCAGCCAGTGACATAAATGACAAGATCAAGAATTCTAATATTAAATATCAACCTTGATCATCAAAGTATATATGATTATATTCAACTGAATAATAGTAAGTTATCTATGCTATCAATGCTCCCAAGAATTATATACCATTATCAAGTTGTATATCATTGTGACACATTTTATGGGACTTTATAGCATAGATACAGTGGCTCAAAAAGCTGTCCCAATGTTTGCATGTTTTTCACTCACATAACATCATCCACCATGAGGTCAAACCACAGCATATTTTTAGGGGCACTGGGAAGTTCCGGGACACTATTTTTCTCATTGACTTTGACCTTGCACTAATTATGTAGGATTATAAAACCACCTGAACCTGATCGTCACAAAGCTCTACTAGTGTTGAATAAAGAAACTTAATTGTTCCATGATTCATACTTCAAAAAATTAATGAAATTTCGCCATATAGAAGATAGAATACACAAACATCTGAATTGAAGTCCCTGAAGCAAGTCAATGTAGAAGATAATAAGTCTCAGTTGACATGGTAGTCGACTATAATACCTGTAGAAGATAATAAGCCTATAGTAGGTAAGTAAGAGTAGTAACAAGTGTGTAAAAGATATCTTACCTCAGTTGATATGGTAGTTGACTGAGGTTGTATGCTACATATGAATGGAAAATAACAAACATGTTAGGTAAGCTACTAAATACGGATCATGACGATTGAACTCCAACACTCCCCCTCAAGCAGCACAGAGTCCAAGTTCAGATGCAAAGTGCTTCGCCTTGACAGAAGGGAGAGCTTTAGTAAGGGTATCAGCTACCATATCATCAGTAGGGCAGTATAGTAAACGAATAGAACCTTTCAAAACAGAAAAATGAATGAAATGATATCTAATATCAATGTGTTTAGTGCGAGCATGATAATTACCATCCTTGGTGAGCACAATAGCTGATTGGTTGTCATTGAAAAAAGTGATCAGGTTCTGGAGTGGCTGGAAGACTTCGCCAATGAGACGACGAAGCCATAATGCTTCCTTTGCAGCATGGGTAGATGTGACATACTTGGCCTTGGTCGTCAAGAGTGTGATGAGCTCCTGTTTGTGCAAGCTCCACAAGATCACTCCTCCATCAATGAGGAATGTGTATCCCAATATAGCGTGCTGGTGTTCCTGCAATGTGCCATCTGCATCAGCATAGCCCTTGAGGCTCTTTTTCTCTGTTCTGTAAGTCAATGACCAGGTCTTCGTGCTGATTAAGTAGCGATAGACACGTTTGAGGGCTTCCCAGTGTAGTAATCTGGGGGTTCTCTGTGAATTGAGCAATCGTTGACACCGCAAATGCTATGTCAGGTCGCGTACCAACAGCCAGATACATGAGTGAACCAAGCACTGCCCTAAATGGAACCTGTCACATCGTCGTGATGTCGGCAGTGGATGTCATAGACTGAGACTGTGATAGCTGGATGTTTGGGTCCATGGGAATGGAGAGCGGTTTCTGGTCAGCAAAGTTGTATTTAGTGAATATTGCCTCAATGTACGACTGTTGTGAAATGGAAATGGTGTGGGCATCCCGATCACGCGCTACCTTCATCCCTAGGAGCCAGCTGGTAGGCCCGAGATCTGTGATCTTGAATTGTGATCCGATTTTGACCTTGAACACTTTGACAAGCTCCTTTGATGACTGAGTGACAGTGCAGTTGTCGACGTGCAAGGCAAGGATTAATATGTCCATGCCGATCTTCACTATGAACACTCCCCAGTCTGCTTCCATGCGGTTGAGGCCGAGTTCAGCGAGTTCTCTGCATAGCTGCTGATATCATTTCAGTGTGCCTTGCTTCAAGCCATAGAGAGTGACGTGGAGGCGAGTGACGAGGTCTCTACCTCCTTTATCTGAGCCAGGGGGCAATTCCATGTAGATTATTTTGTTGTCATTGAGTTTGCCATTGAGAAACGCTGAGTGGAAATCAAAGATGTCAATATCCCAGTCATATCAGGTGGCGATGGCAAGGATAAGGCAGAGGGACAAGAGGGGAGCGACCAGGGTGTATGTTTCATAGTAGTCAATGCCATGTACTTGGGTAAAACCACGGGTGACGAGACAGGCTTTGTACTTGTTGATTTTGCTGGCTGCATTCTTCTTTATCTTGAAGACCCATTTGCAGTTGACAACATTTGTCTCTTTCAGCGGTCTCAGTATGACGTCCCAGGTGTGTGTGTTGCTAAGGGCTTTGTGCTCTGCATTGATTGCTTCGTCCCAGCGTGCCCAATCCGGCCATTTCCAAGCCTCATCGATAGTGCGCAGTTCGAGCGCTTCTGCCTCACAAACTCCCGCATATATTGTGTAAGCAATATCTTCATCTTTCCATCCATCACCTGCCACACCGGCTTCTGTGGCCATGCTCTCCCCCTCATTCTCACGTTGGCCCTCAAGAGCCACAGCTTGGACTCCGCGTGGCAAGGTGGATCCTGTTACGACTGGTCCCACTGTAGCAGCAATGGCCAGTGGAACCAAGAAGTAGAACCTTAGCCAGCAGGTTGGCTACACGTTCAAGGGGGATGAGGTTTGAGGGCAGGTTTCCTCAGGGACGAAGGGACGTGCAGTCATGAGTGAAGGGGGTTCATGGTTGCTGGCCTACTAGGTAGACAGCAGAGTGGTGGTACAAGGATACAGGGTGTCTACTGTAAGGTACATCGGGGGGTACAGGAGGGGTCTGCAGTACAATAGGGTTCAAAGTAAAAACAAGGACAAAGGGTGCAAGAGTAAGTAACTAGTAGCTACTCAAGCAAAGCGAAGGGGCTAAGTAAGTATTGTATGAGGAGAAGTGTAGGTAAGAGTCATACGATGATAAACAAGAGTCTGGGATGAGAAGAGTATAGCCTGTGAACAATGGTTCTGCGGACGGCAGACGATGGTGAGAGTCACAGGGGAAGGCGGGTCTGCGGATGACAGGGGAGGATGCGAAGGACAGTGAGGATCAGAGTGATCAAGTGAGGTTTGAAGACAAGGATAAGACTCCATCAGCATGCGTCAGATCAAGGATAGGTGGTCGCAGAGTCATCTCCAGGCAGGGGAGAATGCTGGGTTCGCAGAGTGGTCATTTCAGGGATAACATCCTGACTCATAGGCGACGGGGAGGGATCAAGGGGACGACATACTGTGGGCGAGTGCAAGGACTAGACTAGACTGGGAGGTCTAGCATAGGAGAGAAAAGGTAGACTAAGCTAGGGTACAAGGTACATAGGCAAGGTCTTTATATAGGGATCGTGGCTGTGCACGGACCAAGATAAGAAAGGTAAGTAGTACAGAGATGGGGAGATACGAAGAAGTCCAAGGGGATCTGTGGAACCAAGATAGTGGTATAAAGTCCAAGATAGGAGAACACGAGGCAAAGAAAATGGGGAACCAAGATAATGGTACAGAGTCCAAGATAGGAGAACACGAGGGAAAGAAGACGAAGACGTGGGGATCAGAGAGAACAGAAGACGAGGAACCGAGATATGGGTACAAGGTCCGAGACATGAGGCAGAAAATACAAAGAGACGAGGACCAAAGAGAAGACGAAGACGAAGAGATGAGAATATGGGTACAAGGTCCAAGGCGAAGAAGACCAGGACAAGGATAAAGACAAAGACAAAGATGTACAAGTTCATAGGAGGTCTAAGGAGATCTATGGGAGATGAGGGGACGAGGGCGAGGGTTGAGGGTTCCAGAGACAGGGTAGTCAGAGGAAGTCTAAGAAAAGAAAAGAATGGTGCCACTGGGTGGTGCCGAGATGAGTTTAACAGATCCACCCTCACGACCATCATGCGTCCCTTGACCACTGGTTAGTATATTGATATAAGGTGAGTTACCTCACAGGCGAGCCAATCGACGCAGTTTGATGACAGGTGCTGACGGTTTCATTTTGTCAATAGTGGGTGTTTCATTTGGCAGTGTCGGGGGTTTGAGATCGGCTGGGTTGGTCTTTGGTGAGTCCTTCCTTGCGCCATCTCCCTCACTCTTAAGGCACTGATTGCTTTTTGCAGCTCCTTTCTCCCCCTCAATCTGTGGCCTGTGTCACCCAGAGTCAGAGTCATCATTCCCTCGCTTCATGAATGAAACATTGCATTCAATGAGTATGGTATGTTGTTTCTCATCATAGATCCTGTGGGCGCTGCTCTCAGTGTCATAACCCATCTAGCGGCCCGCATGCGTGCAAGTGCCGAGCTTTGAGCTGGAGTCGTCGTGAACCCACACGCGCATTCCCCATTCAGGTAGGTTTTTAAGGTTAGGCTTCTTCCCTGTCAGCAACTCATGTGGCGTCTTGCCATCAAGTACGCACAATGCTGTGTGATTCTTGACCCAAATGATGTGTGCTAATGCCTCTCCCCAAAGTGTCTTCAGCAGTCTGCTCACATGGAGGACCGTGGACACCTGCTCAATCAGGGTGGAGTTAAGCCGCTCAGCCACACCGTTGTGCTGCAGTGTGTTGTGCATGGTGAGTTTCCACTCTGTCCCCTCAGATTTCAGGTACCAGGTAAACTTGTTGCTCAGGTACTCCCTGCCATGATCTGATCGGAGTCATTTGATAATGGTGCTGTGCTGTGTCTTGGCCCATGTGGTGTATGTTTTGTAAGTGTTGAAGGTTCCAGATTTCGCTGCAAGGAGGTGAAGGTGCATGTAGCACATGTAGTTGTTCATGAATGAGACGTAAAATTTCTTATCTTTGCACGTCCGATGGTCCCCAGGTGTTTGCACGTCTGATGGTCCCCAGATGTTGCTATGGACCTCATCACCAAACTTGGTGCACCATTGCGGTTCGCGGATGTTCCCAATGGGTTTGCGGATCGTTTTCCATACTCGCACAACTTGCACTGACCCATTGTTGTGTGCATAGGGTCAAGCTTGACACCCTTGACTGTGCCTTTTGCTAGCATGTCGTGAATCATTGACAGTCCAATGTGCAATGGGCGAACGTGCAGTTCCTCCATGGTAAGTGCTTTGACTGCACCCACAGCACCTGCAAATGGCTGTCATGTTGTGCACCTAACACGGTATAGCCCGTTGCTAATGGATATCTCCCCAACCAGTTTCTTTTGGGGGTCAAAGATCCGACAAGTGGAATCACAGAAGAGTGCGGCATATCCTGCAGCTGCCAATTTACTGATTGAAACCAGTGTGATGCCCATAGATGGGACATACAGCATGTTCTTCAAGAGAATCTGTGCCTTTGTGCTTCCATTTGGTATCTCAATTGGCAGGTCTCTGTGTCCAATGGCATCAAAAGTACGCTTGTCGGTGGCCGTAATGGATTTAGGCATGATATTGATGAAGTTGATGAAGTGCTGGCAGTACGGAGATAGGTGCTGTGATGCACCACTGTCATATAGTTCAATGGTGCTGGTTTGTGCACTGGTTTGGGCAAGGGTGGCATAGGGTAGAGTAGTCGTAGCTTTGGGTTCACTGACTGAGCTGTCTGCTAACCAGACGGCATCCAGTTTGGACTTGCCGGCAGCAGCGTGAGCGCACTTTGAAGAAGACTTTGCGCTTGCATCTTTGCTCTTTTTGCCCCTGGGTTTCCAACCCTTGGGTGCCTGGCCATGTTTACTGCTGCCTTCCTCCCAACAGTCACAGCCTTTATGGCCGTTCCATCCACAATTGTTACAGTCACCACTAAATTTCTTCATATGTCCATGCCTCCCTCTCTTTGCATCGCCATTGAAAGCCATATCCTCCTTTTTGGCTTTAGGTTTGATGGTACCCTGCATGACCAATTGGTCATATGCATCAATGGCCATGTCAATGAGCTCCTCACTTGTCATCTGGCAGTTTTGCCATCGCATATTCAACAAGACCGTCATGAGCAGTGCATTATAAGAATGGGGCAGGAATGTGAACATCATATTGAAGAGGTCCGTGTCCAAGACGGGGTGCCTGATGGATGCGAGCTCTTCACAGAGCTGTTTCATCGTCTCGAAATGGGCTCAGGCATCTCCACCCTCCTTGAGTTTCAGCTCTCTAAGCTTGCGTCTCATCTCTACACCAATAACGAGAGAGCATTGGCTGAACTTCTTGCAGAGGAACTCGTAAACTTCGAAGGAGGTTGGTTTGGACATGGCGTCAATGAAGATTGAGTTGGGGATGGTGACAGCAATCTGCTGTTGTACAATAGCATCTTCCTCTGTCCATTTGGCAAGAGCTGTCTCGTAGTCTGCTACAGCCTGGATCTCATCAGGTGTACTTGGTATCTATGCAGTGCCTTTCCCATCTGCAGGGTTTACTGGCAGACATTTGGTGCCATATAGGTATCTGATCAGCCCATGTGCTATGAGTGAGAGCTCGAGTTGCCTTCTCCAAGTAGGCCATTGCTTTCCTGAAGCATCCAGCTTCGGGACCTCAAGTACTTGGTCTCCAATCTTTATGTTAGACATTTTCACGTGTGAGCTGTATTGGTTCAGTTTTTAACTATGGAGCACCAGGGCTCATAATCTGTAGAAGATAATAAGTCTATAGTAGGTAAGTAAGAGTAGTAACAAGTGTGTAAAAGATATCTTACCTCAGTTGACATGGTAGTCGACTGAGGTTGTATGCTATGTACGAACAGAAAATAACGAACATGTTAGGTAAGCTACTAAATACAGATCATGACGATTGAACTCCAACAGTCAATGAGTCAGTCCCACATAAAAGTAGATAGAACAAGAACAAGAACATGTGCCAAGTGCTAAAACAACATCATAACAACTGTTTCATGGATTCTTATCAGTTTACTTACCAAGTTGCATGACTGCTATAAGGAGCTATCAATGTAAGAAAGCATATAAGTATAACATATAGTAATCACAATGCATTTACAAGCCACCATTGCACAGTGAAAATAATCATATATTGAAGGTAATTGAGTCCCGAGAATTTAATAAAATTGCACATATCACACATTTATAGAAAGGAATGGAATGGTGCATGTTGAGGGAGATTCACATGGCATAAGAGAACTGATTACATACATATACATCTCTGATTGATGATAGATTCATTACACACATTGCCACATCACTTTGGTGATATGATACCAACTTGGTCCAGTAGAACTTAGTAACACTGATCATATGAAGACCATCCATGGCACTATCAATGAGATTACTCATGTTGAATGACAGGATGGCCTGAGAGACTAACAAAACCAGAAAAACCTATACATTGTTAGTGGAGTCCTCAGGCTGACCAGAAAATCAGATTTTCACATGCACCAGTAACTTAATCCACTTAGGATCATCAGAGAAGAAATGTGCATAGTATGCAAATTGTGCCAGAAAGACTCCATACATTTCAATTTGACTAAGCAATCAATCTCAAAGTTGGCATGATACACACAAGTCTGAAATACACAATCCTACACAAATTTTAATATCAAAGCAAGATGGAGAGAACATTTGCCTATTAATCAGTCCAAGAGCCCATGCTGACACTACAAGGTCACTGCCAGTGGGCATCATAGAGGAATCCTTGAATATATACTGTGTTGTCCTTGGAATGTATGGACAACCATTGCATCAGAGCAAGTATTGAACTAGAAGGGATACAGCACATTGAATCCAAAAACAACATGGGGCAATGACAGCAGAACAACCTTTTATTTTATTTGTATTATTATCACAGGTCAGATCATCAGGTCAGGTTGCTGCAACAAGTTAGCGAGAATATATGTGATGGTGGATGACCAAAGCTGAAGAGTCTCAGTGGTGTCCCACTCAGATAGGCAGATAATACACCTAACTTGAAGTTGCCCTTCACCATCACCATCACCATCACCATCCCATATCCTAAACAGCCTCTCATGAGGATCTTCCCCTCTTATAAGCTCTCTCTGCTCTTGCTATCTTCTTCTATTCACCCAGGTCTCAAAGAACCAGCAGGGCAATGGTTCTGTGCACACTTCCTGAACAAATTGAGGCACAATTTGTCCAAAGGACCCTCTTGTCTAGGGGATTGGCCATGTCAAACCCAATGCTGTGCTCAAATGCTCCAATTCCATGGCTACCCCCCACAATCATCTCAACCTTGGCCTCAATCCAAGTCTGGCCCACCTCCCAAACTTCATACTTGATCAAGGGCCCATTCCCCTCTATTGTCCCAATGCATGCAGGATGGCTAATCAAAGCAGATTCAATGGTGCCCTTCTCATCAATCACAATCCAGATTGTGCAATCCTGCCTCTTCCACCCATCCCCCATGAATGCCCCATATTCTGTGATTGTGAAGATGAGTCCAGCAGTGGCTCATCACTCAGCTCATGTCTTCTGATGTCATTCTCATTTTCTCCAGCATTGCCACTATGACTTCCCACTTCTTTTCCCAGAGCATGGATCTCAGCTACCTCATGCTGCTGCTCTTATCATTTCCTCATTCAGCTCTCCATGGCTGTCCATTCAACATGTCTCAGTACATGGAATTATTTAGAATAGCACAGATCCTAACACAGAAGTGGAGTGCTGATTAAGATGGATCGTGTGGGAATAGAATGGTTACAAGATGATTGTCACCACGTCATTGTAGTACTCGGATCTGTCACAACCCAGAAATTACCAAGTCCAACTCCAGTCAACTCTGGAATACCTTGGACAACCTTTGACCTAGGAGCAATGGACATCTACAGAGTTGCAACTCTGGACTTGTACCTACATTAATCTCTTTCAGCTCTAGTCTACATTTCACCTCTCAATCAGTACAGTCTGTCCCAGCTATGCTCCATGCTCCATTGATCATCATTCCGTTCCTATGTACATTGCCTTCACACATTAGTCTCAGACCTGGACTTCCTCCAGGTTTCAAGTAAAAATCCCCTGTATTATTCTGCCGTACCTTCAGTATGAAAATTAACTAAGTCACCTCCTTTCGAGTCTGACTTCCCTTCTCTCTTCCTCTATCCTAAATACAAGGACATGGGACCTGACAAGAACATGACACATAAGTCCTGCACCAATGTCCTCACACCTACGTGCCTCTGCACCTCCACACCTCTGTCAACTTCGGTCGAACCTCCATTCCCTCCTTTACCTATCTCCCTTGGATCTCACCAGACTTGAACCTGGAGAAACTGGACTTGACAGGATCCTATCATAGATATGATCCAAACACCATCTCAATGTCCTTCATAACCATCATGGATTTAGGTATTTTTAAGCAGCTCTTCCTCGCCACCAAGGGTAAAGCCAACATGACCACCACTGGCAGTTCACAAAGACTTGTATGACAACAGCTCAAGTTTCAACTTTATTGTAAGATTGCCCACCATGTGTGATGCCTGCCATCAATGACATTCTCAAAAGGTTACCTGTCTGTGAATCCCTCTTGTATAGTCACTTGTTATCCAAGAAATTTTTCTTCAGTTTGGACTCTCTTGGAGGTACTGATCATCACCATTCAACAATGTTCTAATCACCACCTGGTATAGCAACCA
Organism: Boletus aff. mottiae; assembly: GCA_038093895.1. Classification (NCBI taxonomy): domain Eukaryota; kingdom Fungi; phylum Basidiomycota; class Agaricomycetes; order Boletales; family Boletaceae; genus Boletus; species Boletus aff. mottiae. Next base: position 22,805 of record JBBPTD010000220.1, on the reverse strand, counting down.
ATTCAAATTGTGCCTTGGAATGTTTCTGATGTCAAGACAGCCCAATACAGGCAGAGCTGTCTGTCTTGGCTTCATTGACATAAGTATGTATCTTGTTGTACACCCTTGAGCTGGCTTATTCTTGCACAGTACTTATCTGAGTTCTTTATATCCAAGTCAATACAATGCTCCATTAGCTGGCATTGTCATTGGATGTAGGTTTAAATATTTACTGATTGCTTGACTGATGATGATTTTTGACAATACACATTCCAAGTGAGTCAGTTGTGCATCCATGCCCATAAATCAAGTGAGCAGTCGTACTTTGGTTTGTAGATGTAAGTTCAAACTTGTGCAACAATGACTATGCAAATCACTTCCACATAACAGCTGCACTCTGGGCCTGGATGATAGGCTGACAAAAGTGAACTCATCAGCTGGTAGGCGAATGTGGGGGATGGATAATGCCAACATTTGAAGGGGTACTACATGCAAGGTGAGCAATTGACCACTTATTTAAGGTTCTGTTGAATTGACAACTTGCTCAGTGAACTACATACTTTCTGACCATGACACTTACTTTCATCTCAACTCTACATGATAAATTGTCTTTTAAGAAAAAGAGGCCCTCCCTTCTCTACTCCAGTGCCTTCAAGGGCCAGGAAGATGGTCATGGATGCAGTCGTTGTGCAAGAGGTGACTACATTCCCTTGGTACATGAAAGTTGTCAAGTCAAGTCAGTTTCTGAAGAAGATTCCAAGGATGAATATGCTGAGGAAAAAGAGAATGAGGAAGAAGAAGAGGACAATGTCAACTACTCCAATGATGAAGACAAACATGAGAAGGATTCAGTGCAGCATGCTGTATTGCACTGTCATAAAACTGCTGATAAGCCTGCCCAATAGTAAGTCATGTTTCCAATCAATGCATGCAAAACCAGATCAGACTAATAGTTTTATCAAAGATGTTGTGTGCAATGTGGTATAATGGCTATACTTCCACCCCCTGGGACTGTAGCCTGCACCATCCTTGGGCACTTGCAATGCAAGTCCAACTGTCATGTTAAGTCTGGCTCCTTTCCTTTCCTGCTCATCAATCAATGCCCCTTGCTCAGTTTCTTCAATCTTGAATATACTACATGGGATTTTCTCTGTCATAGGCACAAGACCCTTTTTGTTCTGATGTGATACCAGTGCTTACCAAGACATACTATTAATTAAATCCAAGGCCCACTGTAATCATCTCAAATGAAAGTCATACTTTGCTTAACAGCGACTTTTGACATCAACAGTGGCAATACTCCTTCACATCTTACATCTTCAAGTGATTAAGGATTCCTCTCTGAAATCCTTTGGATCTCTCCTGGATATCCTTCTGAAATGGGGAGAGCTGTCCATGCAATTTCTGCTTAGCTTATATGAAAAAATCATATCTCTGGAGGAGGTTACCACTTTGGATAGAAGAGCAATGCTTTCTGAACTTCATGCCTTATTAGCCAGCCTTGTCCAATGCTCAGCTGTCATGATGAACCAAGTGGATTACCCCACTGATATAACACTTATTCTAATTTCCCTTTTGAAGGGAGATTTGTTTTACATCACCAAATATTGTACCATTCTAGCTCCTCAGGCTTCACAATATCTGCTCAGCCATCTCTCATTGCAGTGCCACACTGTGCCTCCATAAGACCTCCCCTGTAAACCACACCATGGATAGAACACTTTTGAAACCCCATGATGTTCTGTGTGAGAGTACTGGTTGTTACAACTCACTGTGGCAACACCTGGTTGCACCACCTTTTTCTTTTGCCCTAGATGTTCTCCATACCCTTGTGCCCCTCTCCCCAGCCTCCATACTCCATCCTCCTAGACTTCCTCTGACCACCCTGTCACAGGAAACCCCACCCCTCAAACCTCTCATCCTGCGACCCCTTAGATTCTCAGACTTCCCAGAATACATGCATAGCCTTCTTCTTTGACACGTGTCTTGTCTTCTCTTTGATCCACATGTCTTGTCTTCTTTGACATGTGTTTTGATCCATATGTCTTCGTCTTCTTTGCCTCATGTACTCTTATCTCAGACCCTGCACCATTACCTCAGTTTCCTGTCTTCTTTGCCTCGTATCTCAGACCCTGTACCATTACCTTGGTTCCCCGTCTTCTTTGCCTCATATCTCGGACCCTGTACCATTACCTCGGTTCCCCATCTTCTTTGCCTCGTATCACGGACCTTGTACCACTATCTCAGTTCCTTAGGCCCCCTTGGACTTCCTCATATCTCCCTGTCTCTGTACTACTTACCTTTCTTGTCTTGGTCTGTGTGCAGCCACAACCTCTATATAAGGACCTCACATATGTACCTTGTACCCCACTCTAGTCTTACCTTACAGTAGACATCTTGTATCCCCTTCCTACTCCGTCATCTACCTAGTAGGTGTTATGCTTGGCCCGGGTAGGGATGAGTGTAGCCTCAAAAGACTAGGCTGAAGGTTCTGAGAGATAGCGTGCACTTAATGGTAGCATGAAGTCCAAGGAAGACGTTCCACAAGGGAACACAAGGGTTTCAAGGTTTCGAGGATTCAAGATTCAAAGCAACTGGTCAATAGCCAGAAGGAGCTTGAGACAAGGGGGATAGATTCGAGGTGATATTCAAGGAGATCTAAGCTAAAGGACAAAAGATAGGTATAGTGGGTTTATATACCTGATTACAAGACTAAGGGCAGGCATACTAGGGCAGGTCATGGAAAGCAATAGAATGGAGCGGAAAGTGGAGGAAGTAATCGCTGACGAAGCAAGTGAGATAAGAAGGGTAAGCGTGGGTGAGTCAGCAATAAGAGAAATAGTGTCCACATCAAGGGTCGAACTAGTGAGTTCGATACAAGTACAAATGTGAAATTGTAAAAAGAAAAAGGTGGGAGCAAGTTGTAACAGTAGGCTGGCAACTATGAACTCTTCCCATCCTTGATCAAATGCCTATGTCACCCCTGAGGAATCATTCCCTCTATGAACTCCTTGAACATTTGGTCAACCCATGCCAGCTAAGGTTCTACTTCTTGGCTCCATTGACCGTTGTCACTATAATGGGCCCAGTCGTAACACTGGTCTTGTTCAAAAAGATATATTTGATCTGACTGAGGTCATCAGAGATACCCCAGTTCTTGGGAATGCAGGCAGTGTCCAAGGGTTTGTAGTACTTGTCGATGTCTTGTATAATAAATTAGGCTTGGATCGTCTTGACAATTTCGATTGAGATGAAAAGTGATATAGGGACAATGTTCTGGAATGCAATCAAGCAGGAGCTGTGACATCATTTCAGATCAGGACAAGCATGAAAAGGGGACCAGACTTACACAAAGGTAACAAGTGCATTGAGCACAAGAGAATTCATCACATTGACACCAGGTTCATAGACCTTCATGGCAAATCATCCAAAACACCATAAATTACTGCAGAGAGTGTACATATGATGAGCAAGAAAGCAGAGTTACGATGACATTAAAGTTGGTCTTCTTGGTGATGTTGGATTGTTTTGAGGGCATTATGCCTCTGTTCAAGTAGATCTTGGTGTCTGGGCCCATTAAGACAACTAAACTAGGGTAGGGTGGTGTACTGGATGCAGAACACAGAAAGACTGAGGAGCACATCATGTCCAATGATGATCATTGCTCACTGGTTTGGGTGAAGTCAGGGACTCAGAGGGGAGATAGACAAGGGACAAATACACAAGGAAGCATGCCTTTGATAGTGAGGGTGGTCATAAGTGCCTTATCAGTGGCAGGGTTGAGAATGGTACCAAGGATGGTGTGCATGTTGAATCACCTTGCCAAGAATCTGTTGTCCTTGAGCTCAACAGTTGCTGTACAGATCTGTGTATCTCTAGGTTGATATCCATGCTTTTGGCAATCTTCCACTGTGTTCAATGTTCTCATCCATCCTTCCATCCAATCCAGAACTTGGTCAGTGTTTGTTCCCACTTTTCATATAGTTCATGCATAGTCTGGTAGTAGTTCAGTGCAGTCCAGTGCAGTTGGGTGCAGGTGCAGTCTGGTCCTGTAGTCTGCTATACTGACCTGGACTATATTGGTTTAGATACTTGATAGTCTGGTCTTCAGACTAATCCATCTGGACATAGTTAGAACCTTGTCCTTACAGTCTCAGGTTTGTCTGATAACTATAAACTCTATATCCCTAGTCAGAAATGACTGTTTTCATATGTTTTCCACATACTTCCATCATTCTTTTGTTGTTCTATGCAGTTTTGTGTATCTGCTATCGTTCCCTATCATTTCTAACCTTGTTTCTCATATTTCCGGACTCCTTTCTGACCTTCAGACCCTCTTCTATTTGTTTTCCAAATTTCCAGACTAACCTCTGGACTGTTTCCCTTGACATCCTTGGAATACTCTGACCTTCCCCATAGTTCTCTACAGTTCCCTGGCAATCCCCTGGGTCAAGACATACTTGCACCCACCTTTTTAAGACAGTTCTATTGATCACCATACCAAGGACTTCTGCTACTTTACATTGTGTCACATTCAAATGAATCATCGCAAAAATGCATCACTCACAAGATCTAAAAGGCCAGCATAGAGGAGCAAGCCATGGTAGTGGCAGAGCAAAAGTCGTTAGGGAGGATGGACCAACTGGGAAGGGGAGATTAAATATGAGAGATTGGTCATCTGAAGAGAATGTGATAGACCATATGTCTTGAGAATGTTGAATGAGACCAAGTGGAATGTACATTGACTTGTCACAGAGGATACATGTTGATAGCATAGGTGATAACACCTGGGAAGACCATGGTAGGGTCTGGGAGTAATACTGCTCACTAGAATCATTGAGACAAGACATGTGAGTCATATGTTAGGAGAAGAGGAGGACAAGAAAAGAAACACACAACTGGGTATTCTCTCCTCATGACATGGTGATCAGCCTAGTGGTTGATAATGAGCACAAGGGCAGGGTCACTGGTGGCATTGGGAGGCTGGATCGAGAGATATGTAGGGAGGATGTGGGACCATACCATTGAGGTCAAGAACAGCAGCAGGTTTGTTTCTGCACATCATGGACAGTGATGGGGAGAGCAAATAGCACACCCATTAAAGATGGCCAAGGGCAGAATACATTACAGGTTGTTAAGTTATGTTCAAGTGATGAGTTTAAGCAGCAGGAGGTCAGTGCTGACCCTTTTCCTAGTCCACTGAGTTATATTTGATTTAAAAACTTGATGTCTCATGAGGCCCTGGCCCCAGTCAGTTTTTATTTTATTTTCCAAGTTCCACTATTCCATTCTAGGAGTTAGTCTGAACCACCACATGATAACATGTGTAAGAGCACTAGCAGTTAAGTGGGTTTTGGTATTGGGTGTCACTGAGAGACTCTTCACAACAATGCAATTGACAGATTGAATTGGTGAGTTGGACACAATGTTGTTAACCTGAAAGTCAGGTTCCTCGAGACAATAGTATTGAATCCTATTCAAAAGGATCAGAATGGCATCCAAATGCACCATAATCCAATGAGACATGATGCTCACAAAGATTTGAAATGGACTTTTGATGCTTTAAAATAATATTTTAACATTTTAATTAAAGTTCAGCTCTCACTAAATTATTAATTTAATTTAACTTCTTCTAAGTTAGGATTTTTGCTTATACAAATATATAATTTCATCTGAATGTATAGGTGGTAAGTTAGAGAGTTGATGAAGATTTGTGGGAACTGTAGCAGTACAGAAATTTGAGTTAGCATTTCAGGCATAAAAGAAGCCAACCTGTAACTGACCAGTGAGAAAGCATAATCTCTGATCAAAATCCTCTGGACCCAACCTCTGTAACTGATGCTCCCTCTCACCCACACCACAAAACTAGACATGGCAATCAGAATCTCAACACCAAGAAAGAATAATCAGCACATTTTTTGGCTTCTGATCCACCCCAGAGGGAATTTTCTCCCTATATCTTTCTTCCACTTTTTTTGTTGTTTTTTCAATGACCCATAAACTGCAGATACCATTCCTGTGTCCACTTACCCTGATGAATTCCTCCACTGCCAAGTCAACAGTGATGCTGTTCAGCAAAGAGTTAAGAAGGACTTCTTTGGCCCCCTCCTTACTCTTCCAATGCATGGCCATTTAGTAGCCATAGCAACCCCTGAGGCTCTTCAATCCTTGAATTGGAGTGTGCCAGACCATATCTTCATGTACCTGGACAAGGTATTCAACCAAAATGTTGAAAACTGCCTCCTACAGTATATACTGGAAAGAGCTGCAGGCTACCAATCCCACTCATTACTTGAGCAATAATGGCCATCACTCAAAAAAGGAAGCATTTCACTTTTGGTGCCTGAAAAAGATATCAGACGGTACCAGTCCTTACCTGTGAGACTTCCAAGCAGCCCCAACAGGTTTTGGAGAAAATGGATTAATTGTTGGGCCTTATTCAATGATTCATCTGTCCTAAGGTTGTTGGAATATTGAGAAGACACTGGCAATCCTCTGCTGACTTAATGGATCTGTGAGTACTTATCATTTTCATCCCACAAATGTTGAAATATATTGTATTGTAGTGGGCAGGAATGAATTCATATTCTGTCCTACTCTTCAATTTGGTTTTTCATTCCACTGTCTTACCATAAAAAATGGTGGGGTAGGTGAGATCTACATTGACTGGCATAAGTATCAGCTGTGATTTTTGCTGTAGGTAATTGGACTAGTGGTTCATTTAGGATTCCACAACTGGGTGTGGAGGTTCCTATCCAACCATACCAAGTTTTTTTTGGTATTAGCTAGAGTTGTTGCTCACTACACTGCCCCTATTACTGATGGAGAAAGATTGGTATTTGTAGGTTTTGCTGATAAATTTTTGCTTAAGCATGCTGAGAAAGCATTGTTAGGGTAGTCTACTCTTCTATTTGCTTTTACTTTACATGTGCCTCCAATTCTTATATCAATGTCCATGAATAGACAGAGGGTGGAATGTATAAGACATGCTGCTTTGGAAGGAAAAAGTTGAACAAGGACTCAGACATACTTGTACAGATGGGGCATAGATGCCATGAAGAAACCTTGGTGTAATCTCCACCAATGTCAGTTCCTGCACCTAAGCTTTCACTGCCTACCCCTTCATACTCAGCAGTCACTCCTTCTGTCTTATTGACTCACCCAGCTTTGGCTTCTTTAAATGTCCCATGTCCACCATCACCAAAGCCCTCCAAGAACTCAATGCTTAGTTTGGGATTGACTTCATCATGAATTGTTTGTGTGGCACACATGGAGATGCAAATGCAGGTTATCAAAACTACACTGCAATTTTATCTGTAGTGGTAGATAACATACCCATTATTGCAGTCATCATATGTCTGGAGAGATATGGTGAGACAATGGATTTTATCATGTTTTCTCTAATCCCCTTAGGGTTAGGTATAGATACTTTAAAAAATACAACATATTTTTACTGCAATAAAACATATGAATGATGTGGTGGACTGATATAACCTTCACTCAACACAATATATGCTATACTACTAGTTATACACACTATCCACATAAATATGAACAGCACTGAACTATTGTGTAATTTTACTGTGGTTTAACATAATATCTAATTGCAGCAATTGTACTGTATTTCAAGTTACAAACATCTACAGATGACACCAAACTATTGTGTAATGTTACCACAATTTGACTTAATGTTGAATTGTGGTAGAATTGAGTCCATATACATTCACATCAATGCTTGTGTATCCATTGTGATGCTACATCTGTATTGAATTGCAATAACATTAAGTCTATACATACATGTATACAAATGCTTCTGTATCTGCTCTGATTTGACACAGATGTAGCATTGCAGTAGCATGATGGAACAGGGCTGTGTTCCTGTCTTGTACAAGTTGGACTGGCAACAGCAGTCACTGTGAATCAACCAATAAAACTCATATGTAATTGGTAAGAAATAAGGAAAACTAACCTGGTTGAGCTTGTTCTTGTCTTGTACCAGATGGACCAGCAACAGCAGTTGCTGTGAATCGACCAATAGACTCATACATATGTAATCAGTAAGAAATAAGGAAAACCAATCTGGTTGAGCTTGTTCCTATCTTGTACCAGATGGACCAGCAACAGCAGTTGCTGTAAATCAACCAATAGACTCATATGCAACTGATAAGAAATAAGGAAAACCAACCTGATTGAGCTTGCTCCTGTCTTATATGAGATGGACCAGCAAAAGTGTCAGTGGGAATTGACCAATAGACTCATATGTGATCAGTAAGGAATAAGAAAAACCAAATTGGTGAAGTGGCAAATTGTGCCTTTCCTTTTTCCTTTTCCTTTTTTTTCTTTGGCACAACTGCTGAACAACCAATGGAAATTATCATTAATTTAACCAATGTTGGTAGGAAATGAAAGGTGATGAACAAATGTTGAGGCCAAGGTATGTGGCTGCCAGATCCACTAGCATCTGCCATTCCGAGTGCCCCATCTTATTGTACATGAACCAGTAGTACTAGCCAGACCAGGTTGGATCTGTCTCATCTGCATCCTTATAGAGACTGTCAAAATCTGTGATAGGTCTCAGAAGATTACTTCATTCAGAATTGAATCAGAGATGTACCTATGTCTTCGAGCACCATGTATTCCAAAATGATATCTGGATTGCTCTGTCTCTATGCTCCAATGACATCAAACTCATAACAGCCAACATGATATTCCACAATAAGATATTGGTTGAAAAAGATGGAATAGAAAGTCAGATCATTTGTGAATGTCTTGTTTCAGGCAGTGGTGAGCAGACCCTCTATCATTCATCTATATAGAAGATGTAGTGGTTTAGGAGTGGGCAGAGCTTTGACACAAGAATGAGGCCATCCTATGACAGGAGTTCCATATAGACACAGTACCTCCACAGGAAGCAATGTAGATGGTTATGAAAGAATGATGGGACAGTGGTAGGGGCATCCACTATATCTTTGCCAGTTGTACTATAGACCACCATGTTGAAGAGATCTTTCTATATAGTTGGATCAGGTAAATAACAAATTTCCAGGATGTTGAACATATCCTTGGGTGATGGAGAGTTGTGTGGAAAAAAGAGATCACTCATTGTGTCAAGATATGGTTAATCTGAAGGATGTGGGAATCTCTGATTGAGAGTTCTGTCTTGTATAAATGGGAATCCAAAAATAGACATGCATTGCTGTTACTTCACTTTATGATTGTGGGAAACCTTGGCCTCAAATCTCACAGCTTCTGAACCTCATGTTAATGGTGTGGGCAGCAACCACTGCGACTGCTCCCCAATCTGCCCTACTGCTATAAATACTGATTGACCTTGAAATGGTGAGTGCTTGAGCTCTACCATTGTGACACATGGCTGTTGAATGCTTGATGAATGCTTTATGAATGGGTTGAAGAATGGGTAATAGAGATTTTTCCAATGTTAACCACCTCCCAAACATTAGTAACAACTTCAAAGTAATTTGAAAGGCCATTGGGAGGCAATAAAGCAAATTTATTATTACCTTGTTGACATGGTCTAGTGCTGCTGCAACTCCAGCTAGCAGCTGACTTTAGCTGAAGCTGACAACCTGACTAGCTGAACAGCTTTGTTAGCCGTGTCCGACATTAGCTGTGGCTCAGCCATTCCCAGATAGCTGCAACTTTTGACTTTGAGCTGACTAGTTGATGAAAAATTCTCAGTAATGAATCACTAGACTATCTACATATGTGCAGTAATACATGATGTAATAACCAAAGTCCTGACTAGGGTTGAGAAGTCCTAGAGCGCTTGCTGGAGTGCTATAACTGTTGACAATGATGGTCTATTAGGCTTGTAGGCCTCAAGGAAAGACTAAGGGAAACAACAGGGATAAGGCTAGAGCCTTCTAAAAGACAGAGGGAAATCAACAGGAGAAATAGACTAAGGTCTATACTACTTAGAGTACAACTATATATACTAAGAGAGACTGTGCACAGACCATACTGTGCTAGACTTATAAGTAGTAACTAACTGTGATGCTGGGTACCATGAGGCATAGATAAGCATAGCCCAGATAAGAGGGAATACTGCTATTGGACAGTGAGTCAAAGGGAAAAGCATGAGGCGAGCATGAGGATGACATGAGTACAACATGTATTGCACAGCCGAGATAAGGTCATGTGACTAGCACATGATTAGAGTCTAGAGTGATCCATGATCATGTGACTTGATAAGATAAGGGTTATCTGCTAAGGGTTAGCTATGTGGTAAGCAATAAGTGGCGAGACTAGATTGCGAGTTATAGCGTCTGTTACAGGCGAAGGGTCCTTCTTCTCATATAAGCATGGTGGTAATGTAATAGATGTAATGACCAAAGTCCTAATGGAGAAAAATGGCTGTTGTGAGTCCTACATATATGGTGCTTGCTATGAGTTCAATGATGATGACAATAGGGTCTATTTGATAAGGCTAGAGCCTTCTAGTAGGAATGAGGGAAACAATAAGAGAAATAGACTAAAGTACTACTAATGAAGTACAACTATATATACTAAGAGAGACCATGCACAGACTAAGCTGTGTATATCTATAAGCAGTAAGTATCTCTGATACTGGTTACTGTAAGGCAAGATAAGCATAGCCTAGATGAGAGGGAATACTGCTATTGGACAATAAGGGAAAGTGAGTCAAAGGGAATAGTATGAGGCGATCATAAGGATGCAATGTATACAATATGTGTTGCACAGCTGAGATAAGAGATAAGGTCATGTGACTGATCATGTGACTAGACATGTGACTGCTGATGTGATAGGGATCACATGACTTGATAAGATAAAAGTTGCAAGGGTTATCTGTTAAGTGTTGAGCTAGTGGCTTTGGTAAGTGATAAGAGAACGAGAAAGAAGAGAATAAAGGTTTGTGAGTTATAGCATCTGTTATAATAGGTCAGGCCATTGGTGACCCCACAGCAGGATGCATCACATTGGCCAACTTTCCACTTGATAGTGGGGTTGGTGAGTGTCAATCAATTGCCATTTGGTCATCTGTGGGTGAGGGAGCAGTTGATGCAGAAGACAATGTCACAATAGGAGGTAGTGCAATCAGTGCCAAAGAGATGGGGTGAGAACCATAACTGGAATCAATTGGACGCAGGTGAGGGGGCAATGACATTGAAATGGTAGGCAGGCTGGGGGCATATGCATGTGAAGTGTCAGCATGCTGACGAGACTTGGGAGAGTGAGAAGTGGGTTGCGTCTGGAATGAAATCAGGGAGAGATAGGAGGAGGGAACAGGTGTATGTTGACCAGTAGGAGATGGTGGCCCATGCTGGATGGGATCCATCTGCATGCACTTGTTGTCTAGATCATCTACACCTGGACTCAACATGCATTTGAAAGTAACTGCAACAGGAGGAGAAGGTTGATTACCAGATGTTGAAATCAACCTATGATAAGAGATGCCTGGCTATGGAGAAGTCACTGTGTGCCTGCTGCCATTTGACAATGTGGGTGGTGCATGGGTGCAATGTGAGACTGTGACAAGACAATGAGTGCTTCTGCAACACCTTCATTGTAGTCTTTATTCACCACACATGAAGGGGGGCAAGGGGTGGCAGAAGTCAGAGAAGACTGCAGAGAATTTGTGCTTCTTTAGAAGAAAATGACCCAACTTTGAATGGAGCAGACATGTTTGTGGACTGCCTGAGTGTCCTTAGAGCAATGCTGATGCTTCTTGCATTTCTTCTTTGAAAGGTCCCCTGGAATGGATTCAGATATGCTCTGCATATTTGAGTCCTTTTCCTTGGTTTGTTTTCTCCTTCAATCCTTTCTGTCAGAAGTGGGCATCAAGTTGGGAGACTCGGACATATGCATGCTGCTGGTGCTACTCACATAAATGTGGAATACACTTCAGGAATGTGGCCATCACAATAAGTTGTTGGCATTGGTCCAGTACTGTTTCCATCTCCCATGGGGTGCAGACAAAGCAGGAGAGCAAATTCTGGTATTTGCCTTGAGGATGGACGTGAATGCTTTCTTGGCATGGTCCAAAGAACCATACCAGGGCTTGGGATCCTCCTACACAGCAAAACATGTTATATGTTGATATGTAATCTGAAATGGGTATGGTACCTTTGGCTTTGGTAACAAAAATAGTGCTTGTTGATAGGCCAAGTGTGCATTTTGGAGATCATCCTGCATGAGGTAGTAGTGGCCTAAAGTGGAGGATGGATGACAACTTGAGGGGGGATATATCTAGAATCCAGATTTAGGGGAGTGGGCACACAGTGGCCTCAAAAGCCATTATCTGGGTCAATTAATGTGTAACTATGGAGTCAATGCTCACCTCTGAGATATGCCTCCCTATTGAAATGTCTAAGCAAGACATCATTGAGCAAGAGGGTGATATCCTGTCATGGTTGCTCATCTGTGCCAGGGAAGTGAGTGGAATACAGAGACCTATGAGACTTTTGTGGATTGGACATGTGATCAGATGGCCTGTAAGATGTAGAGGACGCTGATGATAATGCCAATGAAAAAGAGCATGGTCTATCATGATCAAGATAGATTCAACCAGGATGTGAGAGAACATAGTGAGCACTGGTTGGTGGGGGTTCAGATCAATCATTTGGATGTCAAGGTGCAGACAGCAAAGATTATGTAATGTCACAATGTGTAGGCCATCAAATAGATTCAAATCTTGATTCACAGTAGAAAGTACAGTAGCAGTGGTAGTACATAGCAGCAGCAGTACATAATGTGTTAATCAGAAAATGACAGCACTGGAAACCTTGTCACCATCCACTTTGGTAATGGCACTGAGAATGTTGTCTAAACTTCTCACATTCATTGTAGAGAACAGTTGTGCTAAGAGAATGTCATCATCTTCATTGAATACTATATCCTTTTCTGGTGTAATCCAATCTTTCGTGGAGTTAAGATGATCTTTCTTGAGCCAGAATTTGAGCATCTGTAAACCTCCATTGGCAGAGGCAAGATACAATTATGTTTTTACTGGTAGATGCAAACAATTGATTTTACCTCCCAAAAAGCCAGTAGATGGGTGCCTTCAGGACTTGGCATGGACAAGATGTAGGCATTGAATTCTTGATTGACAGCTTGTAGTAACAAAGTGCGCAGTACTCCGTTTGTCTCTACTGTGAGGACAGTAGGTGCCACAAGTGTAATGCAAGTGACAAGAGGAAGGTATGTGCCTAGTGAGAGGTACTCACTAGGTCTGAGGATAGAGGTTGCTAGCTTGAGAAGCGGAGGTGTTATAGAAGCAAAGAGAAGATGCTTGTATAAGAGAAAGTATAAGAACTGAGGAGAGCAATACAGAGTGAGCTCCCCTCTATATAGTGTCCAGGTATTGTTTGTACCTGTATACCTCTACACTAGGGTAGGTAAAGATAAGAGATAGAAATGAGTCATGCTGTATCAAGAATGTTAAGAGTCCTATCTATAGCCAATAGTAATAATGGCAGTTATCTATGATGTCATATAATAAGTAAAATGTGATAGTGTAATTGGACCTAATGTCCAAAGGTCTGGATCATTGATGTAATCAGGTCTAGAATCTGGATTATGTAAATGAAGAGCAGAAAGCAAATATCCAGATTTCAACACTTCTCCTCACTAGAAACATGAGTTATCATGAAAAAGAAGTCAAAGTCAAACTTGTTTGTCCACACTCAAAGGCTATCTTTCCAAGATTCTTGGTAAAGATATCTGTGAACTATTGCTGGGAAGGAATATAGAATAGTTCAACTTCACCTTCTTCAATAGCCTCCTGAATATAGTGTTCAGGGATGCGAACATATTTAGTTTGTCCTTGAGCTGGATTTGAGCAAGAAACATAGCTCCCTGGTTATCAACACACAGGGGAATAGTGGAAAGGGGGAAGGAAAGTTCCTCAAACAGATTGTGGATCCATTGGATCTGTCTGCAACATTCTGTCAATCCACAATATTCTGCTTCAGTGGATAAAAGTTGAACTCTCTTCTGTTGTTTGGAGAGCCATGACACAATTCCATTTGCAAGAAAGAGGGAATAACCCCTAGTAGACTGTGAGGTCTCTATGTCTCCAGCCCAATCAGTGTCAGAGTAAGCATTGAAACCATTGACTGGTCCATCTGCAGCATAGATCAAGCACAACTTGGTAGTATGTGTGAGATACTGCACTATATAGAGCACCTTCTGCAAATGTTCCTCAGAGGGATTTGCAGAGAACTGCAACATCTTAATCACTGAATAGGTGAGATCAGGTCATGTGCCAAGCATGATGTAAAGCAATGATCCAATGACCAATTGATAACAACTTCAAAGAGTTGGGTTTGATTCTCCTTCATTGGGTTTGGAAGTATAACCAGAAGGAAGAGGAGTAGCAACTGGTTTGCAATCAGTTTGACCAAAGCACTCAACTATCTTTGCAGCATAGGAGCATTGATCAAGCCTCAGAGGGTATCTCTTGCAATCTCTGGTTATCCTCGTTCCAAGGTATTCTTTGGCATTGCCAAGATCTCTTGATTTTCAATGATCCATGAATTGTTTCTTGTGCTTGAGGACAAGTGATCTATCATTACCCCTAAAAAGAGCTTCATCAATATAAAAAACAAGAATAATAAGTTTATCACCAATAAACTTGACATAAACCCCTAGATCTGAAAAGCATCTCTTGAATCCAAGTTCAAAGAGGGATTTGTGGAGCTGCTTGTTCCATTGAAGTGCAGCTTGTTTTACTGTCTATTTCATGTGACTTGGCTGTGTGGGAAAATTAGTCATAAACCATGCCCCCTATTCTTTCATCCACACCACTTCAACACACCCTTGGAATGTCAAGGAAACCACATCATTCAACTCCTACAAGCCCAGAGAACCCATCCTGAGCTGACCAGTTGGTGACTTTTTTTTTTCGGAATCTCTGCAGCCTCAGGATTTCTTGGTCAAGAGCTTTTTCTCTTAGACAAACTGAATGAGTGCTGAATAATGCTTTGCAGGAATGGAACAAGGTCAAAAAATTGTCCTGGAGATACAGTGGCTACTTGATCATGAGCAGATTGCAATGGGTCTTGATCTATCTATCCACTCAGTCAGACACATTCTTTTGCACTTCAAAACATATGGGACAATCATGGGCCAGTCTCAGGACAAGCCTGATCAGGACAAGGGAGCAAATCGTCATCACCTGCAGGATGTTGATGTCGAGGTATGTTATCATTTGTATATATCTATGTCCTTGGAACTGATTGATCTCGATAACACCTTTATAGTTTTTACTAGGTACCATTCAAAAATCACCAGATCTATATCTCGATGAGCTACAAGAAATGCTGTCAACATCTTGTGGTATTGAGACCTCATGTGCAACGATTTGGCATGCACTTCAAAGGGCTGGGTATACAATGAAAAAGGTGAGTATGTACATGTTACTAGTACAATATCTGATGTATGTCCTGCTTTCAGGTCTCACACATTGCAATGGAACGATCAGCACAAAAGTGTCTTGAGTATACTGCTCAAATTGGACAATATTGTGCAGATCAGTTGGTTTTTGTTGATGAGAGTGCAGTTGATCATTGTATAATATACTGTGGTAAAGCCTGGTCCATCAGAGGTACGAAGGCATAATGGAAAGCTTTTTTTGTTTGCAGTCGCTGGTTTGTACATACATCTATTATTCATTTGTTGCTAATCATTCCACAGGTTCTCTGTCCTCCCTGTGCTTTCATTGGATGGCATCATCCACTGTGATGTTGTTAAAGGCTCTTTCTATACTACAACATTCATGAAATTCATTGAAGGCTTGCTTGACAATATGCAGTCATATCCTGTGCCTAATTCAGTGATTGTTATGTATAATTGTAGTATTCACAAGAATCCTGAGATCCTCACACTCATCCAGGTAAGGTAAGAACAGAAAAAACATGCTGACACATGTACATAAACTGATTCTAATTCTACAGGGGAATGCACTGTGAGTTTTTACCACCTTACTCACCTGATTTCAACCCAATTGAGCTCGCATTTTCAGAGCAATGAAGTACCATCTGTTACAATTTGCCCCTGTATCTTTTTCTTTTAGCTCTTTGTTGCTTCCCCACTCCTCATAGCCCTTCACTGGGTCTTATTGTCATCCTTTTAACTCCTCATCATTTCCCCACTCCTCATAGCCCTTCATTGGGTCTTATCACCATCTAACCCGCAGATCCTGCCGCTCACAGGATATGCCTTTCCTCTTGTCCTTGTCTTTATCTAACTTGACCATTCCAAGGAGATCTACCATAGTCTCTTATTGAGCCTTTGTTACTTTGTTCTCCAAGTATGTTCTTACTTGGATTCCCTTGTAACTGGAATACGTATCTTATTCCTGGACTCACTTACACCATTGTATGCTTATTACTTACACTTCTCTCATATGATGTTTACTTAACCTCCCTTCGTTGTACTTGAGCTAGTTACTAGTTACCTACTCTTGTACCTTAGCCTCGGATCCTCTCAAATCACATCTATCTGTCTTGGCTCCTTCTGGCTTAAACTCCAGTCGCCTTGAACCCTTGAACTCTTGAACCCTTGATCGAGTCTGTTCCCACTCTAAAGTGGAACATCTTCCTTGGACTTTGTGCTACCATTAAGTGTGCACTATCTCTTTGAACCTTTGACGAAGTCTTTCAAGGCTGTGCTCATCCCTATCCAGGCCAAGCGTAACACCATCTCCATAGGAATGGAGAGTACACTCGACTGGCAATGATGGAGCTGTTGGATAAAGAAATATACATCATGTTTCTCAAGGCTTTATGTACCATCACTCCACAGGGTGCATTTGGTTGGTTTTCACATTGTGGCTACATATGATGTTGTAGATCCTACTAGTGTGTTCTCTCCAGTAGTCACTTGTTGTTATCATATTATTCATATATACGAGAGATACTGTACATCTGAAAACATGAGACTCCGTCAGGCCATTAGAAAATTGTGCTCTGCCTCAAGGTCAACTCTTGACAACAACTTCCATGTTGCCCAAGAAACGGAAGAAGACCACCTTGAATAGCAAGCTGGCAAGCAGCTCTGACATGCCACATGCTGTCCAAGCAACTGCCATTGGTAATCTACTTCATCTAACATGTTCTTGTAATGACCTAAGTCTGAATGAGGGTCAAGAAGTCCTAGAGCGCTTGCTGGAGTGCTATAACTGTTGACAATGATGGTATATTAGGCTTGTAGGCCTCAAAGGAAGACTACGGGAAACAACAGGAGAAATAGACTAAGGTCTATACTACTTAGAGTACAACTATATATACTAAGAGAGACCATGCACAGACCATGCTGTGCTAGACCATAAGTAGTAACTAACCATGATACTGGGTACCATGAGGCATAGATAAGCATAGCCTAGATAAAAGGGGTTAATGCTATTGGACAATAAGGGAAAGTGAGTCAAAGGGAAAAGTATGAGGCAAGCATGAGGATGACATGAGTACAACATGTGTTGCACAGCTGAGATAAGGTCATGTGACTAGCATGTGACTTGATAAGATAAGGGTTATCTGCTAAGGGTTAGCTATGTGGTAAGCAATAAGTGGCGAGACTAGATTGCAAGTTATAGTGTCTGTTACAGTTCTACTACTCACAACATTGTTTGCTCACAGGTGCTGCTACTGCCAGCACAAGGAAGTCTGGGGCATGCACAAGCTGTCATTTGTGCAAAGTTTGCTGTGAATTCGCCAACCCCATAGATGCTGCCTGTATTTACTGTACCAAAGTGGGACATGCTGACACGTGTGTCGTCCAAGAAAGTTGTATACGTCCAGCATATGGGAGGAGTGTGCCTCCCATTGATCCTTCTCATACAGAGATTATACAGTCTCGGAAGCGAAGTGGATCACAAGTCCCTACCTTGCCTTGTTTCCAGTCATACAAGCAGCAGTGCCAGTCAAAGCCTGCCTCAGAACACATCTCCCAGCCTAGTAAATCAAAAATAGGCTTGCCAGCACCCAAATTATCCTTGGATTCCATTCCTGAATTTGCAGATGACCTCAATGATGTAGATCTTGAATGTCTTGATGATACACTGCAGCATGATGCTGATCTTGATGATCTGGTGCAATAGGATGTCGAGGAAGCAATCAGTGCTTATTCTGCAACTGCCAATGATGCGGATGAAGACTTCTTTATGAATCTAGATAACAACAATGACAACCATGCTGACGACATGTCACATGATCTAGAGCTCGATGCTAGCGACTTTGAAGATACACAGCACCTCACACAACTTCTCTGTGCTACTCGACCTCCCAAGCCAGCAAAGCACAATGCCACCAAGCCAAACGTGAAGCACACTAACTCAGCAGGCAAGAAAAAAGCAACAGTGATCTCTGATAACCTCTCTGACAACCCAATGTCAGATGACCCTGATATGTGTAGTAAGTCTTTCATTATACCACTGACTCATCTAATTATCTTCATTTTAGCTTTCAAGATTGACTGTGCTGTTCAGAAGTCAAACAGCATCACAGTAACAAATCTACCATTCCATATTTTTTCAGATACCTCCCTCAATCAGATTCGCAAGGAAGTGGGCCTGCGACTGAACCGATATCCTGAGTCAGTCTCACTATGGTACCAGTTGAGTTCGGACAAGCCAAAGGATGGTTGTATGTCCTTGGATACCACTGATGAACTTGATAAATGTCTGACCAGTGGCAAAATCTCAAAGTGTTCACCAAAGAAGGTCCTTGTATTTTTTAAGGATGCGGGTACAGATGCTGCCGGTAGTATGTCAGCTGATTCATTGGCTAGAAACAACAAGAAGGTGGTAGCACAATTCTACCTAACACTAATTGTAATTTACATATTTACTATTCTTTTTGGTTGATACAGGCCAATTCGAAGCAACTGGCAGCAAAGGACAAGCCAAATACTGGCACCCAGATGGAAGATACCAAAGATGTCATCAAACAGCTTCAAGAATGCTGGCAATGTGAGATTCATTTAAAGGGTACTGATGTGTACTATTACCGTACTGCTGGTACTGTAATGACCTAAGTCCTGACAAGGGTCGAGAAGTCCAATGGAGCACTTGCTGGGACTATGCGAGTATAACAATTGGGTCTATTGCTAAGGCTAGAGCCTTCTGGTAGGAATAAGGGAATGAACAGGAGAAATAGACTAAGGTCTATACTACTTAGAGTACGACTATATATATTATGAGAGACCATGCACAGACCATGCTGTGCTAGACTATAAGTAGTAAGTATACCTGAGACTGGGTACCGTGAGGCATAGATAAGCACTGCCTAGATAAGAGGGAATACTGCTATTGGACAATAAGGAAAAGTGAGTCAAAGGGAAAAGCATGAGGTGAGCATGAGAATGCAATGTGTACAACATGTGTTGCACAGCTGAGATAAGGTCATGTGACTGATCACGTGATGTGATAAGATAAGGGTTATCTGCTAAGGGTTAGCTATGTGGTAAGCGATAAGAGGCAAGACTAGATTGCAAGTTATAGCATCTGTTACAGGTACCAGCATGTGCTATGCCCTGATGCCCAGCCACCTGCTGATGTGGTCCATTGAGATTGTATGTGCTACTCACAGGTCATGACCATAAACCCATCACTAACAGTTTTATACTAGCTTAATGGTGACAGGAATGCAATGGTGGATGAAAAACCAGACTCCATGCAATTTCAGACAGCTAGGCCACATAGCAGATCAACAGCAGTCAGTACACAGTCACTCACTTCACAAATGGGGCCACCTCCTGGCACGTATGGCTATCCCTCTCCAGTCATTGTTCAAATGCCCCCTTCTTGGGGCCCAGGTCCACTCAGTTATCAAGCGCACACCACCGGATTATACCCAATGAACCATGGGACTCATGGCCAGCCTACGGAGCCCCCCCCTCATGCAGTACCTTCAAAGCATCCTTTGTCTACCCATTCAACTCACATAGCAACTGCGTCCTTACCTCCCAACCCATCGATCTCCAGTACAGATGAGGTGGACATCAGGAATATTCCTGGCATTGTTGAGTGGTTTGCCTACCTTGACCGCCATCTGCAGTGTAACCAAGATTGGATTACCTACACACCATTTGGTCCAATTCTCAAAAAGGATAATATTATCCATATATCACAACTGGTTGGTGGAACTGTCAAGGTCAAACATTCACAGGCATGGCTTGGAATCCCAGAAGGGACAGCAATATTCATCTTGGACAATGTGAAGAAAGATTTTGACAAGGTGAAGGCAGGCAGATGGATTAATATGGACATTTAGCATATACAATATATTTTTGTTTGAGTCATTTGATTCAGCAGGAAGTACAGAATTGAATCTAAGTACAGTTTGTGCATCTGCAACATACCCTTGTTTGCTAGGCAATGCAGCATCAGTTGTATGTGAATGGGAAAGATATTTAGGCTGTAGGTAGATATGCTAGAGTGGGGTATGAGCAACTGACAGACTATCAGCAAGAGATGAGTCCCACAGAGGCCCAAGTATTGAAGGCATTGTCGAATGTAGTAGCCCAGTTCAGTATCCACTGACTTGCACACGACAGATGTGATCATCTCATTCATGACTTGGTGGAAAGTGGGATGATACCATGAGAGGCTGATCAGCAAGGACTGCTGCTTCGTGGTGTTGTATTTGGCATGGCCAGCTGTGTAACAAGGGAGATGAGGCATCTGATCGATCAAGCACATCAACATGTGTCAGAGCACTGGACACTACCCCATACCTTCAATTTAGCAAGGCTAAGAGTGGGAGGAATGTTTTCTGAGTCAGATTGGTGAGCAGGAAGGCAATTCCAAGTGAGTTTCACCTCGTATTTGAGCGAGAACTGAATTCCATGCCCCCCCTCAGCCCCCCCAAATTCCGAGATTTTAAAAAATTAGAATTTCTGGATCAAATGGCTCGGTGTGGATTCTATGGCATTTTGTGAGTGGAGTGTCATTGTTTTTATCGAATTCTGATGTGCCATTGATGAGCTATGGTTAACCGAAGCTGGGGTGGAGGATTTGTCATGATTTTCCCATGCAGCCAAGTCATGTGAAATAGACAGTAAGCCATAAATAGCCTTTCTAAGTCAACAGACCTTTTTCTCCTGGCCTTTTGAATAAAACCCTCAGGTTGAACCATATACAGCTCCTCATCAAGGTCTCCAAATAGGAAAGCTGTTTTAACATCCAGAGCTTCAAGCTCCCAGTCTTCCAAGGCTGTAAGCACAAGGAGTAGACGGACAGGTTCAAACCTGGTTACTGGTGAGAAGGTTTCTTTATAGTTGATATCAAAGATTTGTATAAAGCCTTTGGCAATAAAGCAAGCCTTCTTATGGCCATCACTTTTAACTGTATAAACCCATCTTCTCTTGATGGGTTCATGACCTTTAAGTAGATCAATCAGAGTCCAAATCTTTCGGTTCATAAGGGACTTGTACTCCTCAGCCATTGCTTCTTTCCAAGAGCTTTATTCCGATGAAAAAGTGAGCCTCAAAACATTCTTGTATTGCTTAGAAATGCTTTGGAAAACTGCAGCAAACAAATGGAACCACATCCATTGACTGCTGTAAAGCTCACCCATATCATTACCCTCATTTGTGGGCCTAGCAAGAACTGGTTGTTCTGCTATATAGACAGTTTCTTGCTCCTCCTGGCAAGTCTTGGACTTGCCATGAATCTCCTTCTCAATTTCAAGAGGTGATCTATTCCCATAAGTATTATCAGGAATGATTCTTGGTTTAACATTCCTAGTGAAACATCTCTTCAGTACAGGAGGTCGAAATGGTGCTCTAGGTGTGACTGGAGATTGACAAGCATGAGATTCTGATGAAGGTGGAGGTGCATGATGAACTGGTGTAGATCTCAAAGGATCCCAACAAGGTGGAGAAGGAACAGGTGGTGGTGGAGAGGGAGTGTGATAATCAGGTGGTGGTCCAGGTGATTGTGGTGGTGAAGGTGATCTAGATCTAGAATGAGGTAGTGGTCCGAGATCTGATATGTTAACAATAATATGACAAGAGGGATTGGTAGGAGGTTCTGGATTCTCCTTATCTGATTCTTCAGCTGGTAGGTCATTTGCAGGGTCTTCTAGTATCTGGGCTTGGTCTTTGACAGCAAGATCTCTAGAACATGATCTGAATCAAGTCTCATCAAATGTGGCATGGGTAGAGATAAAAAGACAATGTCTGGTTTGTGACCAGAATCTCCAACACTTGGTACTATTGAATAGTTCAATGGGTGTTTTCCACCCATGACAACAAACTGGTTGTCTATTGTAGACATCAAGTGCAGTCTCCAGAGAATCTTGCCAGAAGATCCTGGATGAGCAAGCATGATGGCGCATTGCCTCATCTTTCTCCATGATGGTACGATTGAACCTCTCTACATATCCATTTTGCTGAGGGGTATGAGGAACAGAAGTCTGATGGGTAATCCCTCTGGATGTGAAGAACAATTGAATGTCTCAACCCATATATTCCCCCCCACAATCTGAATGTACAGAGGTGACTCAACAGTCAGAGTAAGCCTCAAGCCAGGCAAATTGGTGCTAAAGTGCAGTCAAAGTACCACACTTCTCCTGAAGGAAAGCAAGGAGAGTGAAGCCAAAAAAATCATCAATGAGGGTTAACACATAATGAGACCTAGAGTGTGACTCCACAGGAAATAGTCCCATTAGGTCAGTATGAAGGAGAGCAAAAGGATAAGGAGCACACTTGATCAAAGTGTTGAAATCTGGGTATTCGCTTTCAGCTCTTCTATTCCATAACCCAGATTCTAGACCTGATTACATCAGTGGTCCAGACCTTCGGACAATAGGTCCGAGTTCACTATCACATATTACTCATCATAT
>JBBPTD010000219.1:0-39332 GCA_038093895.1 Boletus aff. mottiae | reverse complement strand
GGACGCGAGTGTGCTGGGCTCGTGCTCGCGCAGCGCGACGACGAACGACGGCGACGGACGAACGGCTAGCTGGCTGTTCTGGCAGCACGTCTATGGTGTGGAGGGGGGCGGATTTGCTTTTTTATTGCCATAGAACTACAAAATACACGACTACTCATTCGGAGTTGTAGTCTAATGATCAGACCAAGTTAACGAATTGAAACGAAGTACGGAATCCATTTCGAAGCGTGCGGGAGCTTCGAAAACGAGATGCACGGCATCAGTGTGCGCTGCCAGAGGACGGCGTCGAGATCTGGAAGTGTTGTGTGGCGAACGATGGGGCGGCCCGGTGCGAGCATGCTGGACCGTGTAAATTTTTACAGGCACAGGCCACACAGCCAATCAGCATCCGTTTTCCACGCGGAAAAATTGTAAAAATTGTAAAAATTTCGGGGTGCCTCACTTATCTCACTTATCTCCTGCAAACAACGCACTTTACACGCACTTTACAGTAGTCTAGTCCACTTTACTGCCTGTTGCCGCACTCTAAATAGCTATTCATGCGACACAGTACATTACCCTGCAATGCACTTCCCCTCCCGAGCGTTCTTTGGTCGACGAGCGCCGCCACGCGCTCAGCGCTGCACGATGCCCATCGTGCTCGTGTCGGGCCGGTCTGACCCGAGGCACGCACTCGCGCGCCGGGAGCGAAAATCACGTGCACGGAGGGGAACCCCAAGTCACGTGACAGCAACACGTGACCACCTACCATATCGGGGTAGCACAGCATGTAAAAATCTCGAGATAAGTGCGGCAAATCGAGTTGCACTTCGACCAGATTCACCCACCAGATGTTCACACCCCTCGACACGCGTTCTGCAGATTCGAACACGCTGCACTCGACAATGGATATAACACCAACCACTAGCAGGCCGTTGAAGCGAACTGTCCAGTAATTCAAACGTCTCCCTGAGCTCCTTCTCGACTTTCAAATGGCTGCTCTTGTCCTCTATCCACCACACGGAGCCATTGACCTTTTCTTGGGGCAGCCCCCAGCCCACCCACCGTTCATACTGAACGCTAATCTTCACCCGGAGGCTCTTTGGGACCTCCCCGATGTCGCTCCTCACCTTCCAGCCGAAGAGGCACTTCGTGTAGAAATTGAAAGGCTGTGCACGGCGACTCTGATTATCGACCGAGCTTTCTACAACATCGGAAGAAGATTATCTGGTGTATCAAAGGAGCAGAACAAGAACGCTGACCTTTACGACACTTGTCAGAATCTGGAAACTCAGTGGAGAGGACACCATACAGTAGGCTTTTCGTTCAAAGAGTTTGATGGATAACATATCGGAAGCACAGACGTATAAAAACCTTCTTTGGCGTTCCAGGGAGTTTGCTGGGGAGGCACAAGCTGTCGTCGATGGTACGACTTGCAGTTCGTAACACACAACGTCCCTGTTTATCTGAGCTATTCTAGAATTTCGAGAACTAGTCTTGCCTTCGTTAAGGGACCAGAACATGACCCTGTCAGAGAAGAGAGAAATCATTCGAGGGCAACTCGAGGTAAGTTCTGTTTTAGACCATTTTCCCGCCCTCATCTTGGTGCAGGTACTCCAGAGGATATCGCAACCATCACAAAATCTATGCCAAGAATGTAGGCTGCCTCTGGATCTTGTCGAGTCCCTTTAACGATGTGTTTCTAGTCCTTGACTTTGGTAGAGCTCTAGATACGTACATCGCTGAGTTCTCCAGCGCCGTCGAAGGACTCACGATCGGCGAGCAATCTGAGAAGGTAGATGGGCTGAAAGATAGGTTGGACAGTGCGAGAGATGCAATGGAGGCGTAAGTCATACGTTTTGTGATCTTCCAAAATCTCATCCCCTCGTTCCATCAGTGTCAGCCGAGAAGTGCGACCTACCTCCATTATGTTACCAGTATATGCTGATGCGATGGATAGCTGAGAGATCTGGGATGGAAGTTCGCAGCAGATGTTGCTGTCGCAGGCATTGCACTTGTACTTGCATGCGTGGTCCCCACATGGTGGGCAACGCTCGTCTGCGGCACGGTGGGTGAAGTAACGCGTCTGAAGTAGCAACTAACTTGTCTCCATCCTCAGGGCTTCGCTATCAAATTTATGGATGCTACGCAGTCTGGACCTCGGTTCTTTGACACCTGGAGGCAGTTTAAATGTAGGTTTTCCTGGATATACGTGTCACAGAATCACTTACCTAGGCTCGATGATCAAGCGGCCGTCACGGAATACAAAGATATCAAGGCTGAGTATAAGATGGAAAGGGCTTGCCTCAATCAAATGGTGAAGCTTGAATCTGCCTTTCATGACTCGAGGCCCCTTGTCCAAGAAATGACCACCAAGCTAGGACTCTTTGCAAGCGTGTGGGCCGCAGTGCGTCTTCAGGACTTCTTGCACTTGGAAATGTGTGGCACACTTATGGGGGTCTTGTTTCAGATCACGGCGGATATACGCAAACTAAAGCATTCGCTTGAGTGTGCGGAAGATGCCGCGTCGCCTGTGAGGACATTGGACACCTGATCGCACATCCTGTTTACTGAGTTGACTCTCTGGTTTGACCCAGTTGTTCATTCTCCGTGTTCAGAGGCTGGAGAGAATGTACGGAGACTTCAGTCAAGCACTTCGTCACTACCAAGTCACGGTTCGGCTTCCTCAGTGAAAAGAAGACGTTAAGAGAAGGTTAACACTCCTTGTTTCCCATCACATTTGCTAGTACGCATTGAGCATAAGTATTTGAGAGTTCAAGCTCGTGTTGGTTCGGACCTCGACCTTTGTATAGTCGTGCCTGGACGGAAAATGCCCAGCGTGATGTCAAAAAGGCTCCAGAAAACGTATGGAAACCTCAGTCGAGCTGTGCACGTTACTATGAAGTCACGATTTGACCATCCTCTGGCACATTGATGCTAGTACCGCCGTTTTTCGTAGCTAGGTGATCCATCACTACGAACTTGACGATTCAACTAATGTATATGAATTGTTTTTGCATCATGCGGTGGCTCACTCGGTGGCCTCTGGTCCCTCACCTTGAAGAATACTCTCCATCATGTATTGCCGCTTCTCACCGTTCGCATCTAAGCTTGTGTGCACCATTGTCGCTCCACATCGTTCCCCTATAAGCCCGCGTGATCGCAGCGGGGCTCTCATATGAAAACGGAGCCAGGGATCGTTGAGTGACGGACTGAAACATGTGTATTGCTGGAGAATAGCGTCACACAGGCAACCGGCTTCTATACCGCAACCCACCGTTGATCAGCATGTTTGGGAACTGACATGCATTCCAGGTTCTTTGTGGGATGATCCCTACCTTTATCACATAACACCTGTGTTTTAGACGCAGTGAAATGTGAAATGGAAACGAAAGTGACCTCGAGGATGCCTCAAGGTTTCCAAAACACAGTACTGTGATTAGGAAGAACCCAGGTAATCGCGGCGATGACGGCTTCGTCTTCGGAGCACTGCGTTCCTTCTACAGCAAAGGGTGCCATAATTACATGCCTGCCTGACGCGGTCTTTGAGCGCCTGAGCGTGATGTTGTCGGGTTCAAGTTGATTAATTACTGCAAGTCGAGTCTCTCAGTCACCATCAGTCAGATCCTCTCAAGATATTCACAACCCTTGAAGCCTTTTGCAGGGCGTTGTCACGCAACACGGCTGCATCACGCCCGGTCGTGTGCCGACGGATATAATACCCACCACCAGCAAGCCAATGGAGCGAACCACCCAAACTTCAGACGTCTACCTGAACTCCTTATCGTCTCCATGGCTGCTCCGTGTCTCCTGTATCGACTAGAAAAACCCAATTATCCGGTCGCTCCGGCTGAGGCTTGGCAAAACTCGAGGCAGACCCCAACTCAGGCAACGTTCACACCAAACACTAACCTTCGAGCAACCCTTCGGGGCCTAACCGATGTCGCTCGCGACCTTCCGACCGAAGAGGCGCTTTACGTAGAGATCGAGAAGTTGTGCACGGCGACTCTCACCATAGATCAAGCATTCTACAACATCGGAAGAAGGCTATCTGATGCAACAAAGGAGCAGAACAAGCGCACAGATCTTTATGACGCTTGCTATGCTTTGGAAAGTAAGTGGAATGAACACCATCTGGTAGGCTCTCCTTTTTCTATGACGTGTAATGGAGACTCACCGGGAACGCAGACGTATCAGAACCTCCTTTGGCGCTCCAGGGAGTTTGCTGGGGAAGCACAAGCAACCGTCGATGGTACGAGCCACAATTCGAATTACCCAGCGTGCCAGTTCACCTGAGCGTTCATAGACTTTCGCGAACTCGTCTTGCCTTCGTTGAGAGATCGAGACATGACTCGGTCAGAGAAACAAGAAATCATTCGAGAGCAAATAAAGGTAGATTCCACCATCACGTCGTTTTCTCATCCGCACCTTGGTTCAGGTACTCCAGGACACATCGCAGCCATCACAGAATCTATGCCAAGAATGTAAACTGTCTTTGAGTCCTGTCAAGTTCCTTCTCACTTAACCGATGTGTTCTAGTCCTTGACTTTGGTAGAGCTCTGGACACGTACATCGCTGAGTTCTCCAGAGTCGTCGAAGGGGTCGCGATTGGCGAGCAATCCAAGAGGGTAGATGGGCTAGGAGAGACATTGAGTAGCACGAGAGATGCGATGGAAGTGTAAGTCATACATTTCATGATCTCACCAAACGCTGGTCTCCTTGTTTTTTCAGTCTCAACCAAGAAGTGCGATTTACCTCCGTCGTGTTACCAGTATATATGCTGACGCAATGGATAGATGAAAGAACTGGGATGGAAGTTCGCAGCAGACGTTACCGTCACTGGTATCGCGCTTTTACTCGCGTTCGTGATCCCTACAACATGGGAAAAGATCGTCGACGTTGCGGTAAGTAATTCGACCCAGAACAGTAGCCAACTCAGCTCATTCCTCAGGCCATCGGTATCGATTATATGAATGTCAAGCGTTCTGGAATCCAATTCCTCGAAGCCCGGAGGCGGTACGACTGTAGGTTTTACTCGATTATGCGTCATAAATTCACTCACCTAAGCTGGGTGACCAAGTGGCGGTTACCGAATACGAAGTAGTCAAGGCTGAGTACGAATTGGAAAAGGCTTGCCTTGGTCAAATGGCGAAACTTGAATCTGCCCTCCAAGACTCGAGGCCACTCGTCCAAGAAGTGACGGCAAAGCTCGGAATCTTTGCGAGCGTGTGGGCCGCGGTACGTCTTTGGAGCGACTCTTTGGAAAGTTGGTAGTGCACTTACAAGTATCATGTTCCAGATCACGGCGGACGTACGAAAACTGAAGAACTCCCTTCAGCGTGTGGAGGATCCCATGTCGCCGGTAAGAACATCGGACACTTCACCTAGAGCCTCTTTACCAATGGTGGTGCTCCGTTTTAACGCAGTTGTTCATTATCCGTGTTCAGAGGCTGGAGAAAATGTACGGATACCTTAGTCAAGCACTCCGTTACTACCAGGTCACGGTTGTGCTTCCTCAGTAAAGAGCATATATAGGAAAAGGATTGGTACTCAACCCTTCACGTTGTTTCCTGCCATCTTTTCCAGTGCATAGTCCTATGTTTCGTCTGATTTGTAATCGACAGTTCGGGTTCGTTCGTCAAGTGTCAGTTCGGTCTCGGTCTCGGTCTCGGTCTCTGGTACCATCGTTCCCTCGACGTAAATGTCCAGTGTGTCGCAAAACGGCCGGATGCGCGCACACCAAAAAGGTCGTCAAAGGGGACAAGATTTAGGGAAGAAGATGGGTCAACTCCCGTCGGACCCCGTGACAAATTTCAATCTCCTCTCCACCCGAGCCTCCGGCAACATGGACATCGGCCACTCGAATAGAGCCGGTGCTATACATCCTACCAAGTATTCACAATGTCGTCGAGCGCTGGAAGTACGCAAATAAAATTTCTGAGTGATCCCGCAGTATATATACGGTTGGAAAATGCCGACGGTCCGGGGGAGGCTCTCAGGCTATAGGATTCATTGAAGATCTGTCGGGTTCAGTGGTGGGTAACGCGGGTCCAATTCCCCCGGGGGCGGGCTCATGATCCCTTGGATACCTGCCTGCCAGGGGTTCCATCCACCGGCCATAAACTGGAGTCCCACCATGTTCAAAGCTGGATGAAATACTATCACATTATTAAGTTGCCCTACTGGCAAATCAATTTGACTAGAAGAGATTGTACACTATCTGAATGATATATATCATTATAGTCCAATAAGCTATTTCGTGGCATGTGTACGTTAGACAACCAGCATAAGGACTGAATCCAACAACGGTCGCCTTTCCTGTCCCGGCAACGGTGTGATCCACGACGAAAACATATGCGAGAATGGAGAGCGAGCTAGCATAGGAGACTCGGGAATATCATTGAAAGGGAAGGCACACCGCGAGGGAGACATCAGACAGGGCAACGGACTTGTCGGAGGGCGGTATGTCACGATGACTTGTGATTCGTCCTCACTTTCCTCCTCATCAACTTCATAATCTGAATCGCTCCCGTTGACAACAATGATTTGAGGAGTGGCGTCCTCATCGACCGGATGGCGTGCTTCATCCTCTGCAGAGTGGAGAATGAGCTCAGTTAAGACTTGGACATGAGGTTCGACAACGGAATCTTGGGCCGAGAGGTCAGCATCTTTCTCGAGGACCTCGATCTCGGAAGCGCCATCTTCGACGATGGTCTCTGCGCTAGATTCCCTATCATCCTCCTGCATTTCTTCAGCATCGTAGCCTAGAATCTCCCCGGCCAGGACTTGGGCTGTAACCTCCTCGTCAAACAAGTGGGACATCTCTTCCTCATACTCGTGCTCCGACTGCAACCACATGTGAAGGCGGACCATGGTAATGGAGTTGAGTCCCGAATAAAGAAGTGGCATGTCCTTTGGAATGGACTCGGCTGACTTGGACAACTTCGTGATTTCAACGGCAATTTCTTCGGCAAGGATATCAACACCCGACTCGTCCATATTCTCCTCGCTCGTGATTTCGGATGCGAGGACCTGAGCCGTAACCTCCTCGTCGAACAGATGTGTCATCTCCTCTGCGTACTCGTATTCAGACTGCAGCCACATGTAGAGGCGAACTACAGTGATGGAATTGAGGCCCGAATAGAGGAGCGGCACGTCCGTCGGGATGGCCTCTGAAGACTTGGACAGCTTGGCAATCTCGGCTGCGATCTTCTCAGCGATGGAATCGACCTTGCAAGCGGAAGAATCGACAACAGAAAGCTCGTCGGGGAGACCAGGCGCAAGAGACTCTGCGGAATCAGCCATTTTTTGAAGTCTAGCAAGGTCAATCTTGTACGACGCATTGAATGGCATCTCCCGAATACAGCGCACGGAACTGATGACCATCGCAAGATCGTCGTTAAAGGAAACACGTAGGGAGTCACGAGCATGTTTGAGGATGGACCACGCATCGGTAGTCTCGGTGCTCGCGAAGAGAACGATCTTCTCCGTGGTACACGACTTGACAAGCTTGAAACTGGCGACCTTGAGAGATTTGTCAACAAAGGCGGGTGCCAATGCCCGCTCGACGTAATCCAGATCAACAAATAGACCGTTGATCTTGACATTGCGCGAACTACGACCGCGGATGGCGATGGTACCGTCAGCCCGCATGCAACCAATGTCGTCGGTATAGAGGAGCATATCGTCTCCGTTCCACGGGCGGAACATATGACGAGATGCTTCTTCGTTGGACAGGTAGTGGGTTGCGCTCTGGCGCGTTATGAATGCGACGATACCAGTAGCGCCATCCTGTGTCTTCGGGATGACAGAAAGGGACTCGTCAAGAAGGACAAGGTCAGTACAACCCTGTGTGGGCCCGAACGAAATTGCAGACGGCATAGGATCGGTTGGACGAATGAACATTTGGGAGATACCCGCGAAACCGACCTCGGAGCACTAGACAGATCATGAAAAAACATTCGAGTGACCTCGCGAAAGAACTCACAGCGTAGTTGCAGGCAATTGTTGCTTTTGGGAAAGTGACACGCGCCAGCTCGAGATCACGAATGCTGAGGGATTCGCCGCCGATGACCATCCAGTAGACACGGTTGAAGCCGCTTGGTAACTGGGATCCACCGGCGCGCATTTGAGCAAAGTCAGCGAAAGCACGGAAGACGCTTGGTGTGAAGTGAACTCGGAGCAACTGAGAGTTGCGTGTCGATTCAAGCTCCTCGCACAGGGCAGTGCATTGATCTGCCACGGAAGTCGACGGATCAAGGTACAATGTTGTTTTATTGAACATGAAACGACGGATCTCGAACAGCGGGCGCAAGAACGTCTGTTTCACACGTTGCGTCAGCGTCTCGCTTCACCCGATATCGAAAGCACTTACTGTTCCACCGCGAAGCCATTGTCCATCCATGGGCCGGAGGAGTGTAGAAGATTCCTCTGAAAGTACTTCCAGGCTCCTGCGCATGGGGTAAACAATGCTCTTGGGCACACCAGTGCTGCCACTAGTAGGGGTGACAGAACAAATCAGGGGGACTACATCGACGGCCTCTGTGGGTGAAGGAGGGGTCACGTGACTCGGAGGGCTCTGGGATTTGACGAGACTGAAAGTAGAGACAGTACGGATCCCCGACATAGCTGGTGGTTCCGAAACGCCAAATAGGATGAGCTGCACGTTTGCACGCTCAAGGACAGCCTGGAGAACCTCTGGGGTCCATTTCGATGAAAGAAAGACAACGGTGCAGCCAGTGAGCCAGATCGCGTGAGCCGCAGCGACGTAGTCAATCTCGAGACTGAGGCAACATGAGCTCACTGTTTACTAGCTATGACCACAAGACTCACCCCATATGAAGGCCAATTGAGTTCCCAGTATCACAAAGGTCAAGGATTTTGTCAGCGATCTGCCTGACACGGGCCCAGAGGGCTGCGTATGACCATTGATTCTCTCCACAATTGACCGCAGACTTGAGTGGGTGCTGCTTGGCAACTTGCAGAAGAACCTCCGTTGGGGTGACGTACAAACCAGACATTATAAGCTTGAAGTTCGAAGTCGAATAAAATGAACGAAGATTGATGAAAAAAAAGTCACAGGTACCTGCCCGGAAGAATGAGAACGAAAGAAGAAAGACGGAGGGAGGTCAACCAGGAGCCTGACCTAGACCATCTTCCAGGATTGCTTATATTTGTCGCCGGCATCCGGATTCCGGAGTGGTCCTGCAGTGGCTCGCGGCTGAGTCCACCCGCGGTGCTGTGCGATGCTGACTGGTTTCCTTGGAGGGCTGATGGTTGGGAGGGCAGCACCGCAAGTGCTGTGTAGCACACGTTGTGTAATAATTAAAGCCCGAAATTCCCATCATCACAGCCTCGAGGATTTTTGGAAGATCTATGCTCATCAACCACAACATCAAACTTGAATTCGGGTGCCAGCTGCGACAACTCACAAACGCTCACTCTTGAGTCCGATGTATTACGCACTACCAGAAACCGGGATGCAGATACAACGGAACACAGATCATCGTCGCCTATCATGCAGTGGTTTAGTCTGATCCGAGATGAAAAGTTTGCGTCCCGGCAGGTGGCGCAATAACTTTGATACATTGTTTCGGCTACACTGTCCTCCAATCACAAATTGTGTCAATGGGCTGTGGTATGCACTATGTACGTAGGGAACTTACCTAAACTCAGCTTTGCACTGTGTAACCAAACTCGTAACTGCCCTTTGAAAGGCTGTGGTGATGGTGACTCTTGACTATTCCCAACCAGTGAGTGAAAACCTGTCACCACGCGCGGAAGTGGTCGCCCGTCACAGGCAGTGTGGATGCAATACTATGGATGAGTCGGTCGACATTGTATCCACACACCGAACTAAGTGATACGGTGACTTTCTCGTTCCCAATGCTGCACCCAAATAGTTGCATTCACACGGTGCCCCCATCATGAATAAGCGTCTACTAGTACACAGCAGAACAACCTGCATCTGTTGGATCAAATATGTAGACCACGACCGCAAAGCGTCTCTGGCCGGTTTGAAACCCAGATTCTTCAGGGGCTAGCGGAGCGTTGGCTTGCATTTGAGAAGGATATGGTCGTATGTTGGTCGAACTCAGCTCAAGTCGGAAATACTGCTGGTAGCTATGTGCGCCTTAAAACAAACATCCAATGGTAAGTATTTCTGCGCGTTACTCTGCTTTCATGACACTCTCGATGCGCTTCTCCTGAACTCTCTTCTTGAGATCAACCCAGATGGGCAATCCAAAGACAAACGTAGCAGAGATATATGTGGCCTATTGGCGCGAAAGGTATATCAGCGTGACAGGCAAACAACTACACAACTACACGTATCCGTGCTCACCGCAACAAATGGCCCCTTGACGTAACGTTGGCAAAGATACCATGTGTAAAAGCATTCTAAGCCATGCATGATTGCAACGACTTGGATAATACTCCTCGTGGACGGCTGGAAACCGATCGCACTGACGACAGCGCGCGCAGGCGTAAATAAAATGTTTGCAATGTTAACTGGTATGAGGGGCAATGCAGTTCCTTCAGGCGGCGCCAAACTGAGATACACAGCGCCAAGAATGCAGCCAAGGCCAATGAGGGACTTGGATGGAAAGCGGAACGATGTTATCTTGGGATATTGAAGCTAGGGATCAAGCGGTAGACGCGGTAAGACTTAACGAAAGCAAAACATGAACCCACCATCCCGAGCTCTTCTTGCGCGTCAGCTTTCATGGCAAGCAGTCTCGGCTTGACCTCCTCATAACCAGCAAGTGGTGGGTCAAATTTGACGTGAACCAAGCCAACACCGCCATTCTTGAGCGAGTATCCAAGGTTCATCCCCTGTTACACGACGACGTGTCATGCGAATTTGACTCGAGGACCAGAGACGTGTCAGGATTTACCTTGCAGTCGATAGATTTCATCTCAGCAGAGCTCACATTCCCAGGGACCTTGCCAAAGTGTTTGACATACGCGACAAGGGTGTCTGGATGGTTCGTCATGTACATGCAGAGAAAGGTGGACTTGGAAGCTACTGGATCCGACATGGCCTTTCCGCGCGAACTGTGAACAAATCTGGATGTTTTTGTTTAGTGTCTGATAGTCAAATAAGATGCAATTGTAAGAATGGGACGGAAATGTGGACGACGGGAGGTAAGGCCGGTACTAAAACTGAGACTTGGGGGTTGGTGCGAGCCGAGCCGAGCCGCTGCCGGTCGGAGTCCCAACCACGACCAAGAGTGCTAGTGGATAGTGTACACCTAACCCTGCCGCAACACGTGACTCCGTTTGGTCCTTGACTCAACAATGAACACGGTGCTCCCAAACAAGTTCATTTTTTTCAATTCCAAAGCTATGAACAAGACCCAAGTTGGCGGGCGTTCCTCTGTCAGAAAGTATTCACTGAAGGAGCCCAACAAGGTTCGTATACTAGTCACGCACAAGCCCCATACACGATAGGCAGGGTTTTGAAAGCAGTCTACGAAAAAGACGGTTACTAGCTATTGGGGTCTACGTGGAATATAATCCAACAATGTTGAAGACTACTCTTCTCCATCTATCGAGCACGAGCCATTGTCCTATTAGCGTGCATAATGGGTAGGTGTAACCATCCCCATTTTAGTAAGTGTATGCATATAAGTGTTGGCCAGTTTCTTCAGTTCTCGATGTGATGTGACTTAATGCACTGCAGTCCAAAGGGGGATGGAGCCAATTAAAGCAAAGAGACCGCCAGACACAATGTGTACAGCAAGAAGAGTCTCGCTGGGGACGTCGCGATCAAAACTACGGTACGAATTGCGTTAATAACGGAACTAGTTATCCCACAGCGTTTCCAGATCTGTGACCGACCGAGTTGGCTAGATCACCCCTGAACGTTTGAGGCGTTCTACCTACTAAATGTTAAGCTGATGCAACGTTCCAACTCATTTGCAGTTTCGGATCTCGTCCGAATACCCTCCCATACTCCGCGCACGCGTTGGTACCTATGACGGAATATACTTCCATTCACCAATATTAGGCGTCCCTTTCGCACACAAGTTTTCCCAAGCAGAGTGGCCCTGCTGTAAGCCGATCAGATTTGCTTGTTCGGATGACAGCGAACTGGTGGTAGAAGGGGGATACGCCATGAGCTCCGGCCGGTGATGCTTTTGGCTCACTGCGGGCAGCGTGTTCGATCAAACAACACAGCATCAACGAGTATAAACACTGCCGGCACAGAAACTTGGGATGGGAGAGGGTACGTCGGTGAGGTGATTAACCTTTGGCATTAACACAGGCGTACGTCGATCCGGCTAACAGGCTTGTGTGGCTTGATCGAGGTGCTGCCAGTGCTTGACACAAGATAGTACAAGATAATATCTTAACCTTGCGTGACGCCCATTCTACTGATCGAGTTGTAGCGGGATGAAAATTTGGATAGTCGGAAATAGGACGATTCAGGTCCCTTACGTGCCTCATGAATCTCCTTCCTAGCTCCCATCCATTTGTGATCTCTCCCTTGAAATTTTGGAAGCATTTAGATCCTGTGCGCTCGCTCAATGATGCTTCTGTGGGGGTGACTCTAAAAATATCGATTGGCCACCAACCTTTGGCGCCATTCGGCAAAGTTTCAGCTCCTAGCTCTACCATGGGTTCGTGCCGGCTGAATACCATGATGTTAGATTGCTGATTAGCTCGGCGACGTGCCACTACCGCTAGTAGTCGAGTTTATTTGTATACGTGCAGCGAAATCTCGCTTCTTTGTTGTCCCCACTCCATGTTAGTGTGTCCCGAACGGAGGCTTTAGTGGTACTCGATAAGACGCTGTGGACCAAGTGAGAAATGGAGAAAGGAAACAGCCGAGCGCTGAAAACTAATGATCGGGAAATCATTCTAGTTCGCTTCATCAAGATATGAGGCAATGAGTGGCTAAACCAGCGCGCGTCATACTGCTGCTGACCCTTTTCTCCACTAGGTAATACACCGCCATATGTGCCTCCGAGTCGAGTGTAGAACGAGGTCGACAGGTTTCTGAATCAAATTTTCGGGGCCAATAAGGCGAAGCCTTTCATCAAGCGATGATAGGAGCAAGGTCGGCGCCGTCAAAACCGCGATATCGTGAGAACCAACTTGGAGACTCGGTTTAGCCATTTGCATGACATCCGAGTAGGCTCACGGGGGAAAGCTAGTCCTTCAGCCCTGCTTGTGAGAAGTCCACCACGCCTGCTGGTATTATCTGACATGCACAGTCGACACCTAGGTTGTATGAGAGATCGATCAATCAATCCTTATGTCACGGTTCATCTAATATCGATCAACGAGTTTTCACTGGGCGACAGTGTCAATTACCGTCGCGGAGGAGATCTAACGTGCGGATCACTCCACGTTCGTATGCAATGCAACACCGTAAGCCACATGCACAGCATTGAGTCTTTCGCACCGGCGGAAACACTGTGCAACTCTGTCACACAGGTTTCGATCGGCTTTTCCGCGCTAGAAATTATGGCTTTTTGTACCTTATCGTTGACCACATCCATCGGAGTTGCCGTATATAAGATGTGTACGTTGTTTTTCATTTCCCCAGCCCCCTCCTCTCCAACCACCCTTACCAGTATGACAACCATGCGCCGCGCTACTACTCGGGTTGACACTGTAACTCCAACTACTTCAGCTATTACAGAGACCCCATTTTCCCCACTGCTTGCTTCTCCTGTTCCCGCTCATGACCACCATTCACACGCCTCCGGGATTTGCCTCGTCAGAGGAGCTGACAATGCCTACTGCCCACCCCAACCTGGTGACAAGAGGTCGCCATGCCCCGCTCTAAACGCCCTCTCCAACCATGGCTTTCTGTAAGTCATGAACCAAACCATATGATCCGTATAGGACGCTTATCATCCACTTTCACCGCCATAAACAGCCCAAGGGATGGGAGGAACATTGGTCCATTCAAAATTTACCAAGCGCTCAGGGAAGGATACAACTTGTCGATGATCTTGGCCTTTATCCTCGCTTTTGGTGGATGGGCCATTCTCGGCCAGCTCCGCAAAGTATCCCTTTGGGATTTGTCCCGTCATAACTGCATCGAGCATGATGCATCCCTTTTCCATCTTGACGCGCACGGCAAAGAAGAGTACGCACCGATCGCTGCCAGCAATTCTTTGATGAAATCGGCGCTATATCAAGGTGGCCGGTATTCCTCTGGACGCATGAGGCTTGAGGACGTGGCCAATATTCGGGTGAAGCGCGAGGCGGCACTGGAGAAACCGTTGCGGTGGTGGCAGGCAGAAATTGCGCGGGGTGAGATGGCGGTTGCGATTGGTGTTTTGGGCGGAAAGGACGCAGACAAGAAAGGTCTTGACCTCGAGGTCCTCCGCCTTTGGGTAACGCAAGAGCGTCTTCCCGATGACTGGGAGCCGGACCACACCCAAGGCATCTTCAAGACGGCCAAGATGGCCGCAGTCATTAGGGATCGCATGACAGCGATGCAAAAGGGTCAGATGATCAACATCTTGGACAACGAGCTCACGCCTATTTTCTCCCCAACTGAATCAGTATCGGTGGGAATATAAATGGAGTATTTCCTGGGGAATTCGTTTCGAGTTATTTTTTATCTTATTTTGAAAAAAGGGATTTATCATCATGGACTTCAGGGGTTTTCTATGATATTGAATAGTTAGCTGATGCAATGTACCGCTCTAACCAGTTATCTGCGGTACCTGTCTGGATCGCTCGATGTCATACCGAACTTGAAGCGCCGTGACAGTCGTCTGACGAGCCCCGCAGGGTAAAGATAGTAGTTCATTCTACCACCTAGGATGGCATGGTGTACAGCAACAATCATAACGGAACGCGGCTCGCAAAGGTCACATAACAGAGCGGTTGCGTAGCACGAGTGATGAAGAAAACGGAACATAAGAACTTTACGTCGCTACGCATCGGAGGCATCACAGTAATGAGAGCGGTATTTTTCGTAAGCAGATTGAGCTTCGTCCAAAAGACGTTTGAGGCGCATTTGGCGCTCGTCAGGAAACGTAGGTATAGTGGGTGCAAAGGTGATGTATTCTTCGTGTGCGATGCGATCAGCTACCCTTTCCTTCCACACTCTCCAGACATCGCGTTGGTTGGGGATCAAAGTGTCCAGGATGCCAAGAACATTAATGCTCCTGACAGGCCGGGGAATGTCCCGACAAAGAACGAGACACACGAAAGTGGCTGCCGAAGCTCGCGTGCGGAACGGCCATTTCTTTATCGGTGGACGCCCCAGCCCGCCGAGAAACCGCTGCGTCCGAATGCGGTAATTCTGGGACTGCAAGACGAGCCTGGCGAACAACCCAAAGTAAGAGGATTGGACGAAGAATGACACACCGTGAAGAAATATCGTGGCCGAAGATGTTGAAGCGATGGAGGCTGCTACTATCAGTAGTCCGAGGAATTCTCCTGTCAACCTTGCGACTGATCGTAGTGGCGTTGTTTCGGCGACGGGCGGTAGGGAATCGTTGGTAGATGCCATCAATCCCCACCAGCATGCCTTGATCATCATACGCCCGAAGACCACCACGCATGCAATCTCTTTGAGGTAAGGAATATTAAAGTGTAGATGCAATAGCCGCATCACTATGGCCTCGCATAGTCCACGGCATCCTCCTTCCAATGATCCGTATAGGAGGTCAGAGACTACTTGCATCTCTTGCCATCTCTCGGTCATAGGGATTACACCTTGCGTGGTACGGGGATCTGCAAAGGAGAGATAGAAGCCACCTTCGGTGACTGCCTCGACAATTCTCTGGCTGCCCCGAATCACCGCTGTGAAGTCGTCGTCCATCAGCACTGCACATCCGGGACCCGGATCCAGCTCTGTGGGGTGCACTGCTGTCCTCCGGATGAGCGTGAGAGTGCCGGGTCCCAATATGAGAGCGGCTATAAAATCGATTGCAATGAACTCGGAAGCGGGCGACCATTGGTGGGTCCTTAGGATGACGAGCAAGCTTAGCAGAATGGGAACGAGCACCATGAGATCGACATCCGCCGGTGTGGTGTACTGTGACTCAAGATGACGGTCGCGAACATCGTCCAGGTCTAACACTGCAACAGCCTGGGGATGAATTTCCGGACGCTCTAGGACCGTATCCGAGTCCGAGGTGTGCGAAGAGCTATTGAGGACGACATCCGGGTCATTCTGGAGGTCACCAACCTGGAGTGATGCGTCTGTACGGTCGAGCTCAAATGTTCGTATACTTTTGCTGTGCTGGAGAACTAGTTTTGCGAGATGTCCTGATTGCCGTTTGGTGAGACTGGTCATTGGTGAGACAAAGTCTGGCCCCGTTCGTCTTCCATCCCAGAATTGCGAGCGAACGACGGATGCAAAGTCGAGAAAAACCTGTGCAAGGCGTACAGGGTCCAGAGCCCTTGCAATTTCTAGCGCGCGAAGAAGTGGGGTAGGTGGACTCGACAATTGTAACAGGCTTCGCATGAGTTTATTGAAGCGTTTAACGGTCGCGCCGACTGAGACTTGATTTCGATGGAGGCTAGGCAAGAGAAGCTAATCACTAATGCCAATCAAGCATTATCGGTAGCCGAGGTCCTCGACCAGGTTTCGACTGACCGAAAAGCAAAAGTGCAGCTTTTTATATCGCGTTTTGGAGAATAGAGACCAGTCGACTCACTAGTGCGATGACGCGTGATAACAGTGCCCGGCCACGTGATAGATGGGCTTTGTGGTGATTATTCTTCGCCGGTTATTTCTTGCACCGATGGGTTGGAACCCAGCTACTCAGCTGACTACGTAGCATGTGAACTTGGACTTGCACGTTAACGTTCAACGTTCAACGTTCAACACCGGAACGACCGCAATCACATCTACTGACCGCAGTTGCTGAACAATGGCAGGAACTCAAAAAGTAGTTCTCATCACAGGGTGTTCTGCGGGTGGAATAGGATTTGCATTGTACGTGTTGCTGGTTTCACTACCATGACACTGACCGACGACAAACTTGGCAGATGCGAGGAATTCGCTGCACGAGGGTGCATTGTTTATGCAACGTCTCGAAGACTTGAAACTATGGAGGGATTTCAGAGCCCAAACATTCGAAAACATACTCTAGACGTAACAAACGGAGATGACATCGAACGCACGGTGCAAACCATCCTTGCGGAGACTGGCAAAATCGACATTCTCGTGAATAATGCAGGTGGCACAGCTATCGGTGAGCTCTCTGGCTTTGGCGACTAGGTTTTCTTGGCGATTCTCATCCATAACTTTTGCCTCCAGGTCCCGTAGCTGAAGCCACCATCGACCAGATCCGAAACGCTTTCGAATTGAACACTTTCGCTGCTTTGCGTGTATCGAACACAGTGATACCTTCCATGTTTAAACGCAAGGAAGGACTGATCGTCAACATTGGTTCCATTGTGGGCCTAGTGTGAGTTCTACGCCCTTATCGGAATGGTGTTGGCTAAGCGTGGCTTTTCGTTCTACAGAACGACCCCGTGGAATACTCTCTACTGCGCTGCCAAGGCTGCGCTCCACTCCATCACTGAAGGCCTGGCGATGGAGTGCAAGCCATTTGGCGTTAAAGTCATGCTTATCGCTCCAGGAGGCGTCACTTCCAACATTTCCAAGAACCAGGTGGCGACCTTGAAGCTCTCACCCACAACGGCGTACAAGGAATACGAACCGAAAATAACTGAGCGAATGAATGCCAGCCAGGCCCCAGGAAGCATGGATACAAACGAGTTTGCTCGCAAAGTAGTGACGCAGGTACTCAGCGCAAGTCCACCGCCATATTTGACGTTGGGTCACAACTCCACCTTGTTTTACCTCCTTCAATGGCTACCGCGACAATATGCCCTTGCGAGGATGTACAAAGCTCTCATCGGCTAGTATGCGGTAAGATCCATCCATCTACCGCATGCACCACAAGCCTAAGACCCACTTCAGAACACAGCTCTCACCGCCTCGCCATGCGAGACGGTAGCAATGTTGATGTGTGCTGATATGATGATGTCTTAA
Organism: Boletus aff. mottiae; assembly: GCA_038093895.1. Lineage (NCBI taxonomy): Eukaryota > Fungi > Basidiomycota > Agaricomycetes > Boletales > Boletaceae > Boletus > Boletus aff. mottiae. The sequence continues at coordinate 21,370 of JBBPTD010000219.1, read as the reverse complement.
TTAAACCTGTACTTGGAGTAAGTATCATAATAGCAGTTCCCTACGTTGGGGTGGCGATACACCGCTCGGCCGGTCACCCGACGACTGTAGTGACGCTACGCTGTGGTCAATGACACGAAGTTGTGACAGGTAAGTCATATCATCGACTCGTATGCTCCTCGGTGACCCAAGTCGAGTCGTGGTTCCGAGTCCTTGATCCGTCTCGCTCTATTTACATTGATACATTGTTGTCACTACGACCCCATGGGGCTGCAGTCACGTCGAGAACTTGGCCAATTATCTAACTCGCCTCATCACTGAACTCTCTATGCAGTTCCTGACTAGGACCATCGAATCAGTGTTGGTTCGGCACGATTGAGCGTAACTAGAATCTCTGAGAGTATCTTGTTCGTTTCTGCTTTCATTCCACCTTTTCAAGCTTGCAGACCCATAGAACATGTGGACAAAGAAACTTGGGGTACAGAATTTCTATGGACAATGTGGATCAAACTTGACTAGGACTGCTGGCGTTGTGTATGCTACAAAAAAGCGACACTCCGATGGACGCAGCTAGTTAAGAAGTCGCGGACACGGACTTGGCACGGATACGGGCATCCTCGAATAAGCGGTTAGTAAAACGACGATCCGAGTCCATCCGTGCACAGATTTGTTACAACACTGATTGGGCGTTCGGGTGGTGCCAGGCGCCAAAGGCACGTGCGTTAATTATGGGACATGTTAGTGCCAGACGCCCAATGCACGGGCTTGGCATGGGCATACACGGCGAGTGTGGTTATGGCGGCTTGTAATGCCTCGAATCATGAATTTGCGTGATCGAAAGGCTTATAAAGCAAAGCTTGCTCACCTTCATATAGAGTGCCAAACAACTAATCGCAATGTATAAAGAGAGCCTCCCCGGCGGCTACCTCCCAACCAGAGTCCGTACGACTCAAGCAACTCATTTCTACTCTCCGTGTCTTCATCCATGTCTTCCAAGACTCAAGTTTTCTTCACAGGCGCGACCGGTATGTCTCGCGCTTGTCGTATATCACAGTGACCCCTATCTCATGGATATCAGGCTATCTCGGTGGCTCTGTGATTGATCGTCTTCTCAAGCACCCCACCTTTGTGACCTCCGAGATTACTGCTCTCGTCCGTAAAGCAGACAAAGCAGCCGCCCTTGAGTCCCTCGGAATCAAGACTATCTTGGGATCCAACGATGACCACGCACTTCTTGAGAAACAAGCCTCTCTGAGTGACGTCGTATTCTCACTTGTACGTGTATCCGTTGAACTGGAATCAATAACTGAGCAGCCTGACGTGTTTTTCTTCGTTTCACTGGTAAAGGCGAATGCTGATGACGCGGAAGCGAATGACGCGATTTTGAGAGGTCTGAAGAAGAGGTGTGAGGCAACTGGAAAACCGCCTATTCTGATACATACCGTGAGTGGTTAGCGCTTCAAAGTGATATCATCCTCTAACGCGAAGTTCATTAGAATGGGACTGGTACGTAGCTGTTCAACAGGCTGTCTCTCATCGCCTTGATCATTTCATGTTAGCTATTGTCATGGATGACGTGAAAGGAGCATACGGGGCCAAAACGGTCTGGGATGACACTGATGTAGCCAAGTTGGACACTATTCCGGACACCCAACTTCACAGGAACGTCGACGTTTCCATTCTCAACGCTGACAAGGAAGGTGAGTCTTACCCGTCAAGGCCGACCAAGCGTACCTCCTCCACGCCGCAGCGTTTTTACTGACACACAATCACCAGGGTACTTGAAGGCTTATTTTGTCTGCCCTTCGACGGTTTACGGCGTCCCTTCTGGAAAACTGGTGGATTTGGGTATCCAGCACACACGCTCCATTCAAATACCCATGATGATTGCCATTAGTGTGGCAAGGAAGCGTGCCGGTTACGTTGGTCAGGGATTGAACATATGGCCTGCCGTTCACATCGATGACAGTGAGTCTCGTGATTATTCTGTCGACAAGGCTCACCATGACGGCGATCGGCAGACGCGGATGCCTTCATTGTCCTTTACGACGCCGCTCTGGAAGGAAAGGCAGGCCATGGTCGCGAGGGGACGTACTTTGTCGAAAACGGTCACTACGTCATCAAAGATGTCTCCGTCAAAATCGGAGAAGTACTTCGTGATCTTGGCGTGAGCGAGACAGCGGAACCGAACGCGTTTACTGAGGAGGACTTTAAGAGAAATCCTGGCGTATGTGTTCATGAATGAGTGAAGCGCTGTCATGCGTGCTGATTAAGTGATATGCATAAATTCTAGCTTGGTCTGATGGGAACTAACTGTAGCGTTCGGGCGACTCGCGCACGTGCCATTGGCTGGAAGCCCAAGCACCCTGTCGAGGAGTTGTATGAGAGCATCAGGGCGGATGTCGAGTGGCACTTGAAAAATGTTGCGAGCGCCTAAAATTCGAAATTCTTGAGCGGTTAGGTGTGTTGTAATTTGCATCGTCTGTATGTATGATATATGGCTGGGGTCGACTTGACACAATGAAATGACAGAATGTTTTTCCGTTCTTCCGTCGAGTCCTGGTGCGCCAGACAAGTCGTGAGACCATAACTGCAGAGCAACTGTAGTACTAAGCAGGACGGTCATTGGCTGATGAGCCCGGGTGTCTAAAAAGTGTTCTTACAGCATGGTGACGTACTTTGGGAACCAACCTCGCCGTTAAAAAGCCTATGAACTTGGTTGGGGGCGTGTTCTCCCATGCAAGATAATGATCAGGAACAGATCACTTCCCCGCGGGCCAGTACTTACGGCTTCGGGTAACTGAGATAAGCCAGCAAATTTGTACTATGGGCATTGGGCCATCTGCAAACTAACCATGTTTTAAAGCAGGAAGGATTCTGGTTTCCTGTTGTGCTGGCCGTAGCTCTCACATGTATGTGATAGAGTCGTCAAGCGATAACAAAAACACGTCCCACAGATGGCTACAAGCAGTCGCGAAGATACGGAGTGGCGTTATCACTTGGCTGCCGCGTCGAGGCACGGCTTATTAGCACAAAAGGATGTTTGAGGCCATTCTGATCGGGAATTCATGCCATCCGAATCATCGTGAGAAAGCAAGTTAATTTTGACTGAGGTACTGCCCTGCAGGTAGGTTCAACCATGGGACACGTGCCAAGCGGCTGTGAAGGTGAATGCTGGGGGGGTAAGAAGCAGCGCAAGGGCAAACGCTCATCAGCCGCTACCCTTCTTCCCCCCATCTTTTCCTTACCCTCCTTTGACCCCAACCGAACTACTACGAGCGCTAGTGATGTCGCCGAATCTGACCGACGTCGTGCATCGCGGTAGAGGTCACCCAACACCAAAGCTACTGCGGGGCCACGACGGAAGCATGACGTTTGTCGCGTTTCTATCAGACGACCAAATCATTAGTGCATCTGACGAGGACATGACCGTTCGGCAGTGGACCGTATCCGATGGGCGTCACAAAGTGGTGAGGGAAGCGGTGCCGTGCGCAGTCGCCATGTCGCCTAACAAACGTTGGGTGGCCATTGGGGGGAGGGACGGGAGGGTGAGATTATTAGACCCCCAGGCGCCCACAGAGGTCAGGAGGACAGAAATTGGGAGACACGCGGACGTGATCAAGTCGTTGTCGTTCTCTCCAGATTCAAGTCAGCTGGCAAGTGGCGCGCAAGACGGGACGATGCTCATATGGTCTTCAGCAACGCTCATGCAAGTTGCAGGTCCGTTCAAGGGGCACAAAGACGCCGTCTGGTGTATATCCTATTCTCCGGATGGAAAGAAGATCGCAAGCTGTGACCGGGAAGTGTTGCAGATCTGGGATAGTACTAGTTCCACCTGGATCGGAATGGTTATTAATGAACCAGCGTGGTCGCTTGCTTGGTCTTCCGACGGCAACTGCCTATTTGTTGGGTGCGTCGATGGCACCATTAAACGTTACAATCCCGACACTGGCGCAATGCACGCCTCACATTTGGGACACCGCAATGTCGTTTCCTCGATCGCCGTGTCCCACAACGCCAACTTTGTCGCAACCGCCTCTTGGGATAAAACCGTCCGTCTCTGGGAAGCCACTACCTTTCAACCAATTGGTCCAATTCTTCTACATGATGCTCATGTATATTCCATCTCTATCTCCCCTGATGACAGTCAGCTTGTCAGTGGAGCACGAGATCCGAAGGTCCGCGTATGGAACCTGAGGTCCATCGCACCTACTCTCTTCAAATTTTTCCCCTTGGAACCTAACCGAGGACTAGTACGTTCATCCGTGTCTGTCCATATACAATTCTCCGCCTGACGCTCTGGCACAGACGAAGAATACGAATACTTTCCACCTGCCCTGGGTTAAACCTATCAGGGATCCTGAGAGTCCGAGTGATAACCAGAACGACTCACAGACTCCCAATACTGTCAGTCTTCCTTCTCCGTGGTGTGCAAATAATATTCAGATTCTTTCAGCACTTACATATACACACCGAAAACTCTGAAGGAAGCGCCGAGAGTAGCGATCTCAACCCTGCGAACAGCCCAAGCAAGCGTGCCCGCAGCATGCAGAGCATCTTCAGCAGAAAACGTGAGCAAGATAATACGGTGCGTTAGCAACAAATCCAGTGTGCACTCGGTTACTTATGTTACCTTTTACAGATGGATTATCCACAGACTCCAAGCGTAGGTTGACATCGTTTTATAAAGACTTGGTCACGCTCCAAGGTTCAACCCTTTAGCCCTCCACCCAAGGAAGTGGTAGTTCGTACACAGGGGAAGAATCGTCAAGGTCAACTTCCTCCCCTTATTTTCCGGTGGGTTGCCAATCAAGATAGACTTTGAGGCACTGACAAAAGCTTTAGCCTACGCCCAGTCCAACAAGATCAAGGAGACACGTCAGCGAAAGCGAAAACGAGCGTTTAATCAGAGAAATGTAAAGTGACATACCTAGAGGTCCATTTCCTCACAGCTTAATCCGCACGGTAGTCGATCCAACTCTCCGCATGACCTTACTGGCAGCATCGTGCCGGACGGCAAACTTCCGGTCTCTGGCGGTAGCCACGGCGATATTTACAGAGGCACGCTCAACGTGAACGGGAGGACCATGCGAGTTGCGTTATTCCGCTCATTTTACAGCGTTATAAGCTCAAACAACCTAGGTCGCAATCAAAGTTATCAAAAAGTATCTGGCTCAGGGCGATGACCAGTCGAAGCAAAGGGTGCGTATCATTGGCCCATCGTTTGCCTCGAAATTTCACTATTTTCGCAGCGCCTCCGCCGGGAGATCAAGCTCTGGTTGAAGCTTGACCACAAGAACGTTATACCGTTGCTCGGGACAACCGAGAATTATGGCGATTTTCCCGCCATGGTCTGTCCGTGGGCAGAAAACGGCATTTTAACAGATTATCTTGATCGCTGTAACAATGGCTTGAACCCACCGCTGAGGTTTTGTATAGTAAGCAGCTTCAGCATCCTGTTGTGCATTTTTGACAGTCTGCACTGCAGATCAACGATGTCGCTTTGGGACTGCAGTACCGTAAGTGATATTCTCTATCTATGGTGGTTTGGTCGTTAATACGTCCCTATCGACTCGTAGTGCATTCCAAGTCTATTGTACACGGCGACGTCTCTGGCGTATGCGTATCTCGAGTCTGGTCGTTTTCCCCTACTCACATAATTATTGACTTTGCAGTCAAACATTCTCATTTACGGCAGCGGAAGAGCCTGCATATCCGATTTCGGTCTGTCAATGGTCACGTCCAACATTAACGAATCCTCGGTCGCGTTGACGTACCAGGTCAAGGCGACGATCCGCTGGACGGCGCCCGAGTTGTTAAATCTCCGCGAGCACGACGAGAACGAGGACGATAATGCGCCCAAGGTCTTTCCGACGGTGCATAGCGACATTTATTCGTTTGCTGGCATCATGCTCCATGTACGTGTGTCGGTGAGGTCGAGCGTCGAAGCGTGACCAACGATGCTGACGTCGTCGCTCGTCTCTCCTCGTGCGCACTTCCATTGTCCGTTTGACAGGTATTGAGCGGCAAACGGCCGTATCACAACTTGGGCCGCGACGAACAGGTGATACTGGCCGTCTCCAGAGGCGAGCATCCAAAACGGCCCACATCGAGCGCTGTCATCGTCACGGATGACCAATGGGACTTTATGATGAAATGTTGGTCGTTCGAGGTGACGGAACGGCCAAGTGATTCGGATATGGTCGCGTTTGTACACGAGCAGCTGATCGATGCAGTGACGGCGGCGTCGCAATGCGAGTCGATGGTGCAGATACCATCGCGTAGTGAGACGGTGAGAGGGGACGAAGGGTGCTAACGGGGGGAAGTGGGAAGGGATTTTCTTGGCGAGATATCGAGATAGACGAACGGACAGTGTTTTTTTGTGATGGTATGTCGAACTGTAAATCGTGGTTTCTTAATCTCGTTCACCGTGCCGGTCAACCTAATGCCCACTAGCATGTAGACCGTGCCTTGGAACACTCCCTTATACCAAGCTACGTGTGTTCAAACATCTACTTTGCATTGAATTCTCCCCGAACAGGATACTAGACTTAGAGCTTAGGCGTAGGCGTTATACTGAACACTAGGCCAATACAAGAACCCACGGGGGCCCTGCCCGCAATACTGTACACAACCTGGCGCGTTCAGGGAAAATGTTACATCGTGTCCGAACAAGCCGTTTCCCAGGGCCCATCCGGCAGTTATATCTCCCCATACCCTCTCTCCTTGTACACCTTGCGCATCTGCGCGACGATCATGCCAAGCCCTTGTAACCATTTGTCCAATTCTTCATTGACATCGGCGCTCGCGACGGACGGGCCACCATCTGGATCCGCAGCAAGTTTGGTGTAAAAGTCATTGCGTTTTGGACATGCGGTCATTGCCAGCTTAGATTACGAAGGCTATCATCAGCAACCACCGACATATTCGCACATGGAAAGTGGAAAGTAGGACAGCGAGAAAGATAAAGAACACGCACTGAAAACACGCCCCTTACGATGAAATTGTGATGCTTCCCCAAACTATCACCGTACCCTTTTTCAAATGCCTTGGACAGTTCGATTTTAGGGTCGCTTTGAGCGGTATGAAGCGCCTGATGCGTGAATGAGAGACCACGAAAGAGCCACATCAAGCCTTCTGTAGCGGTGTTTTTCTTCTCAGCTTGTTCGTTGAGTGTGAGGAGTTCGAGCGTGGCGGACTGGGTAGGATGCGAGAGGTACCGGGTGCGAACTTTCTATAAAGGAGCGTCGTTGTGGACGTCTGATGCGTGAAAGGGGGGAGAGAACGAGGATGAAGACGCACAGTGATGTTTCCGTTGAGATCTTTCACGACGGGCGCAAATGCGGGGTTCTCCAGGAGTTCTGTCGTAGTGTGAGAGGTTGGATGATCAGAGTGGTTGTATCGTCGCTGTTCATCCGTGCTGATCGATGAAACGCACACGTACTGAACAGGCGCACGACACCTTCCGATGCCTCGAGGAAAGCGAGGGTATCGATCCCTTCATCTGTGATAGGGACATCGGCAAAGGACTAGAAATCGGATTCAGGGAGATCGGGGAAGAGAAACGATGGTTGACTATGTCAGTACGAATGCAAGTTAGACTGTATGTTTGACTCGCCTTGACGGTTCGGAGAAAGGGGGCCATCGTCGTCGTTCAAAGTGGGATGCCATGGGGTTGAGCCTTTATTTACTTAAAGCTTCTCGGCGTCGGAGCCCAAAAACCGGACGACGGCCGACCGACGAGAGGTTGTTTTCCGGCCTCGAAGCAAACAGCCAAAGCAAAGTCTTCTAGAGGCTTGCACGCACTAGTCGTTCATAACATACCACGTCACATAGGCAAGGTAGAGCATCATATTGACCTTCATTACCGCGATAGCCTTCGCAACCACTCGTCAAGTGTCCAGGTACTAGTACGATTACACCCGATTCGATTCCATACGCATACGCTCTATATACGACTTGTCCACATGTGCACGAGGAGAGATGCGACACGGGAATGATTCCGGACGACTGGATACCATAGTTCGATCATGTGAACGTCCCACAGATGACAATACACTTACTGGGTGATACCGGTTACCCATTTCACTCGACAAGTGTCTTGTGCATCTTGAAGAGGAGAAAAATCGAGTGTCGCAAGCATCGTGGCGATGGCAGCAAAGAGCGATCCATCTGTTGTGTCGTCCTGATAAAAAGTGTGAACCATCCTACTCTTCGCGCAGGCGAACATGGTGTGTGCAACGTGCACATACCAGGGCATACTCGTCTTCCAAACCTAAACCCAAAATCCATCGGATCGTTGTCGTTCAACGTACCCCCGTCATTGAGGAACATCTCAGACACGAAGTCTTCTGCATTCGGGAACCGAGCTTCGTCACGAGACACGGCCCTAGCGAATCCAACCGTCTAGGCATAAATGTAAAGGAGAAACTTATCCTCAGGTATGTACTGACCGTTGTAGAGGTCGCTGTTTGATGTGGCGTGCCAAACACCTGCAAGACTCAATTCCAGACTCCCTGGAGCAAACGCAGCTTCACGAGACCATCTCACCTAACGGTGCGGTGAGGCACCATCGAAGAACCTCACGAACGGTTGCATTTACATACAGCAATGCGGGTCTATCACCAAAATTAGGAAGACGATCAGTCCCGACGACCATATCGATTTCCGCCTGAGCGCGCTTTGACACACGAGGGTTCAAGACTATGTCGAGGGTGAACGCCATAAGCGTCAAGAATACCTTTGGAGGTTACCTGAGTACGTTAAACGAGCAGAGTCAGCTGAATTCTGTACGCAACGAAACTGAATTACCAAGCGCTCTTCGGCGTACCGGTACCGCAGTAGCCGCGAAATTCTTAAAAGTGTGTACCACTGGATCACCTTGTGTCTCCACTTCGTAGCCATAGGAAGCAGGCAGGGTACTGCGATGCCGAAGCTCAAGGAGTGCATTATGTCAGCAATGTGACTGGTTTTCGAAGAGCGTGCCTAACACAGCGTAATGGGATGAGAAGCTCACCATAGATATGCCATTCTGTGTATGTCTTCCAGGGCTTCTCGCGATTGATCGAAAGTATGTTTCCTAGTAACGGGATGGTCTTGGTCCTGGTGGCAGAGAGAGCCCTTTTCTATCTAGCTTTCTCTGAAGAAAACACAGAATGACATCCAAGGCGACGATTGACACAGGTATAATCAACGCAAGCTGTGTCGGCGACAGTGACTGCATGATGAGCAATGGTGCGATCGTGACGAACCTCTTCGCAGAGGATGCGATTGTTTATATAGTTAAAATTCGTTGAACCCTCGAGAAACGACTTGGAAAGGGAACTCGTGGAGCAGCCACAGATGTACCAGGTGTGTCGCTAACTCAAAGTGAGTAAATTCCCCACCAAAAAGAGGGTCAAATGCGTGTACTGATTGGGCTTTTGTGATATGGATCGGGGCAAGTTCCTTGGTTCTCGCGGCGTGTGAGGCCGCAGATGGACAACTAGGCACGAAAAAGGTTCACAAATCGATACATCTGCTGCTCATCGGAGCAGATGGGATGCATCAATACATTCCCTTGCCACAATACTGACAGTGATCAACGCTGGCAGCGCCAAGCAGTGGGTTGGCCTTCGAATCGACGAACCCCAAAATCAAACTTGAAATCCATTTTGCAGAATCATCGCCGGTCAACGTATGCGAAAACAGTTCTTCCCAGAATTGAATTTGTCTCCTTTGGGATACTGGCAAAACTGGCCAGAAAAAGATAAAGCTGTCAGAGCCATCAATGGCAAAACTACATCAAATGTTTCCATTGGATGGCGCCTCAACAGTCCTGTGCTAATCAGTGGCTAAGCTTCACTCTGACACTCACCGCGGGATATCATCGGTGTAGCTATACACTATGTAAGACAAGCGGGCATCCCGATCAGGTTGCTGCTCACCAACACTTTCCCACGAACTGGTTTGCCCATCACCACCGTTTGAGCCCATGCTGGGTAGAATGCGCAGTCATCAGCTTCGTTCATCTCATCGGACCTCATTGTTTCTTGACAGTACCGGTTAAATTAGATGCCCGTCAAGATGTGATCACGATACGATACAGATCGAGATCTGGTGAATCTTAAGTGTTTTTTTTTTGCTATACTCATTGGAGGTGCTCATTGCCCCCGCCGACCAATCCCCTTATTGAGAATTTACCTAAATGCACTCTGGGGATGGGGATAGGGTGAGGTGAGCACATCCACAGTTTTTTTTCCCCAGTTGCTTTATCACCACCGAGTAACCTCGAGATCGAGATCACTTGGTTCATCCCTACAGGACCCGTACGTGCCAGATATGTACACATTCAATCACTTTCGTATACATTGGTAGGTTCATGGCACATCCCCATCAGCCAATGCCGTTCGAATTTGAGATCCGACTGGCCACCCTACAAGCCCCTTTAGAGATAATAAACTTTTATTTCCACCGTCAGCACTCTGTATCCGCGGTCCTCGGGGCGCCCGTGCACAAAACGTGTTTGTTCCGGGTGCAAATCATGGATTAGAGTGATGTCTGACCATTTTTCATGACAGAAAACTAGTCCAGGCATTGAGCAATGCTGTCGGGCAATATTATCGATGTTATCAACGCCGTGGAACATGTGCATGTCATCGTATGTCACGAGCTCCTCTGGCGCTGGTCATCCATATCACAGGCTGAACGTATTGTGTTTTTTAAATTTGCGGATGGAGGGAAGGTGAGGTGAGCACCCACATTCTTTCTTTCCCGTTGCCGTATCACCACCGACGGTATCATGTCCTCCAGCATCCCTACTGCACCCAACTCTCAAATCGACCTTCCAATCGAATGGCCACCCCCAGTACAGGCTTCTTTGTTTCGACAAGCCTTCCATATACATAATAAACTTTTTTCCCGCCACAAGAATTAGTTCAGGGTAGGCACTTGCCACCCGCGGCCCTCGGAGCGCCTGTACTTGAAACATGTGTCGTTCCGAATGTTGATCATGATGCAGAGTGATGTCTGACCGGTCTGACAGGATTCCAGCTCAGAGATTCAGCAATCCGTTTTGATCCACCTCACCGCTGGGCCATCATTCATGAATCTGGTGATCCATAAGCCACGCCGAGCTTATCGGGTACTTCCACATAATCGAGCGTTCATCAAATGAATCGTCACGACGACAAGATGTCGTCTCCTCGCTTGCTTGATGCAATTTCTTCCGAGTCCAACTCAAGCCACACGGAACTCAAGCAAAGACAGTATATTTACGTGAACTTTTGAATCACGAGCTTGACGGGTTACCATATCAAATGGAAATAGCAACTCGCAGGAACTCCCCGAAGACCCAACATATCGTTATTGTCTTACAAAACCCCTATGTGTCTGGCAAGGTCCGAGCCGCGGAGATCGAGAATCCCGATGTATACTCATGTGGTGACCTACCAGCTCGATGTTGTTGAAAGCGGCCCACGTATGCAGGAAACGTTTCATGCTATGCTGTGTATGGGGATCATTTTGAAGTCTGCGTCTACTCTTATCGGACGGTTATAAAGGGGATCATGACGCGGAGATCGGCGCACCCCGAGGGCCGACGGCACATCCTTATTGCTGCGCACCATTGGGGAACACAAGCTATACTATGAAATGCAAAGCGATTCGGACTGTTGCGAGCGTCCCATACATTGTTCTATCATTAATTATTTTTTCACACCGACAGAACGAACTCGATGTATACACAATATGTGAATCTCATGCCGGTACAACTACGCAATCGTTTTATCGTTTTCTGCGCTATTTAACCGTTCGCTAGATTTGTTTGTGCTTTAGAAAAAAGTCCATGAGGTGAAATTTGCATAGCAAAACGAAACCGACAAAGAAAACATCAAACCGTGTAGCAGAATTATTGCAAAGATACATATTACAGTCCACAGCAGAAAAACTGTCATGTTTAAATAATGTCTGCAAGTCTTCGAAAAGTGACCGAGTCTGTGAGTACGACAGTGACACGGGGGAGAATCCCTACCTCGAACCTCTCCCTACACAAGGTATATACAAGCCAATCTTTTTCCGATTCATCCGCGAGAAAAAAAAGGGCTTTACGATCACGCACCCGCTTCGCCACTACACACATGACTTGTTCCCCTTCTCGAAAACACCCTTCCACACGCTTCACACCGCCACCGCAATACGCCCAGGTGCACAGACAATATGTGTCTGATAAGGCTGCCCCGCTGCATGGGCGCGGCGCGGCAGGCGTACCAATAACAGTCGACGGTGACCTTGTCGTTGCCCCGGATGTTGTGGGCGAGGCGAAAGTGCGCACAGGCGAGCCTGGGGTCTTGGGATAGGAAAGCGCCGCAGATGAGAGGGGGGTCATTATGGGTGACCCATTGGCATGTGAGTTGTGGGGGTGGGTCGGGGGTGGGCGCAGGGGCTGGCGCCGTTGTCAGTGGTGGTGTCGGTGCTGGTGCTGGTGCAGATACATATGTGGGGGTAGGTGCGGGAAAGGAAATAGGAGTGTCGGAGAGGATCTGCCAAAGGAATTCGTCGCTTAGGAAAGAAAAGCCCGGCAGTGTCAGTAACACCCGTCGAAGCCCACGGGCGCAGTCATATCAAGGAAGATTGGTGGAATACACACAGTTCATCAGGCGTATTCTGAGATGCACATGGGTCGTACAAACCGAACACGTTCGATGATGGATGGCCCGGGAACATGGTTCCACTGAAGGGAGTATGTTCGTTGCGCAAAATAGAGAGGTCGCGAAGGGTTTTAAAGTAGATGCCTGATTCAACGTGATTAGATTCGAGCGCCATCCAAGCTTCCCTCTCGAGAAGTCAGCGATGCACTGTACAGCGCCACGAGTCCTTCATATGCTCGACTGATCTATCCATACTCAGATCCCCGTCCCACGGAAGCACAGCCTTGCACGTGTAGAGCTGTCCAGTCGAAACTTGGCAAATGCAGAAGGTTTGATCTGCCGCATTCTTCACGACGACGACAGGGTCTGGACAGCGCACCTACTAGGATATCTATGGAACTTCGTGGTAGATATGGGTCGACGTCGCCTGGTTATCCTCGGGTTTGTTGCATGGAGACCTGAATTGGTAAGATTCCAGCGCCGTAATCGTAACTTCCATTGGTATCAACGCCTGGCTATGTACTACGTTTCGGGGGCGTGCCGTAAGGCACGAGCATCACATTTTCGACGGGTGCTGATCGTGAAGATATGGTTATAGGAATGTCACAACGAAACTTGAAGTATGATCAGCCCATCACACTCCCTGGAATTATGAAATCGCGGGGTCACCCACTATCGAGATCCGCGATCCGTCACTTGTATGATACTCACAGCAGATCTGGGGTGCTAGTGGAGTTGGGGGGTCAGCGTAGGAACAACAGGATGGCTACGTGGGGAGACGAACTCGATAGAGCATTCATCTCCGTTCCGCTCAATCACTCGAATCGAAAGCATAGCCATCTGATTCGTCCCCAACTTGGCACCCATGAGCGACCAACCGCCATCATACTGCCTCGGCTCCACATGACCTTTTTAAGCTGACGTGTTAGATACGAGAGAAGTAGACACTAACTTATCTTAAGAACCACTCACTCGACTTATATATGAAAATGTATATCAACCCTGATGGGCGCCCGATGTGACACAGTTTGCTTATGTAAGTAAGTATTACGTTGGAGAGAAGACCCTATGGCGTGTCGACGACGTCTCACCGGTGCACCCTTTGGGGGTGTTGCACGTCCAAGAGGCAGGATCCGGGAGTACTGCCGAACAAAAAGAAGAAGGTTAGCATGGCGTCGAAGCGTACGGAATTGTCCGCCACATACACCAACTCAAACTCCGGCGCAAAAAACTATTGTATGACCTATTGCAGATAAGGTGAACACGACGTCGACCGCGGGCCAAGCATGAATAGGAAGAGAAAGATAACCTACCCGATCATGTGACTCTGGTCGGGCACAATAGTGTTGATATCGCCAAGGACTGGATCCACACAGCGCTGGCAGACTGGCAGACAATTGAATACTACTCCGCGGGGAGTAGTGGCCTATCACACTGCCATTGCTCCACCTGCCCGCGCTTCTACTCGGACTTCTCCCTCCTTCGTGTGAGAAGACGAACTGAAGAAGGTCCTGCGAGAACGTCACAGGGACCAGCCACAAGCTATACGGTGACTCGGTGAGCGGACGCCGTCTGGACAGCAATCGCGCGTTGTCTCCGATGTAGTGCTGGGCGCAATGGATCGTTCCGAAACGTTAACGAGCTGGACTGGTGCGAATTTGGGGCGTCCGAACGGTGAGCTGGGTGACTACCGAGGCATTCCAAGTTGGACAAACGACTTGAGTGATGATCATTGATCAAGGGTGGAATACTTGAACAGCCTGTCAGCAGTAGCCATGGTCGGAAATCGTAATATATCCACATACCTCTGGCAAGTTATTGGTTGGGACAGTCGGGGATATCCTCGTTTGCAGACACGATCAAAATTTAAAACTTTCGTCCAAAAGTGTATAACATTTAGACTTTTAGTGCAAATAAAATGGTTATGGAAATTTTCAATTGGGTATTGTTGTTTTCAATACACTAATACTAATGAGGACATGTGAGAAATGGAACATCTGGCGTTTTTGGGCCGGCGATTGGCACGGCGACTGACCGGCAATCACCAGGCGGAGATGCCACCACATAAAGTTAGACCTCCGCTAGTATCACCGTACCCCGCATCTGAACGATCATGCTGCTCATCGAGTTGCTCGCCATGTTGAGTGCGGACACTCTGAAGACTGTCACCATCTCCCAGCTCTTTCGTTTTGTTACATTGTCCTCCAATCTGAAGTGCTACATCCAACTTGTTCAGCCTGCTCGTCACACCTCTGACATTGCACCATACTGTCTTCCTCCTGTTGTTGTCAGCTTCTTGTCTGAGGCTGTTTGCATGTCTTTGGTGAATGTCCAGCAGTGTTGGAAGGCATGCAAGAATGCAGTGTGGGACATGGTGCCTTTGTGTGAGCAACAAGATGAACTTGCATGTCTTTACTGAGACTTTGGCTGGCATCAAGGCTTTAGTAAGTAGCCTAGTCAATGCAGTGGGATGATGCGTGATACTGATGGTCACATGACAGCTGCAATCATGTTATACCCACCAACCAACAAGTGTCAGAATGACCACTGCACCCATATGTCAGAGCTTCACAAAGTTGAGGCATGACAGGTTGTCGTCCATACTCTAGAGACAGGGACCCAGCCTGCATGGGCTGTTCACCTCTATTGCTGGGGTGCATATATTCATTTCCTCTGATGCTGATCTGCACTCATGGAATATATATTCTAGACTGTCATCGTAACTGTCATCACAACTTCTATGTCCATGATGGGCAGCACACATATTACTATGTTCCTGATATTCCATCATTCCTGCAAGTTAGTGAACACCACTTTGTTGAGCACAAATTGGCTGAGTTGTGGACCAATCAACATCTGTTCAGCACATGTTCCACCACAAACTGTGGCACAATTTTCATGGAGATGTTCTCGAAAGGAGTTAGAGGTCTTTTTGAGGACATTGACTGGCCATTTGTACCTTCCCTTACCACTGACCATGCATGGGACACCTTTGTGCTTCTTGCTTTACTTCAGGTCCATGCCAACCAGGGTACACTCCTCACGCTCCCACATACTGGCACTCAGAAGGACCGTTTCCAGGCAGCAATGCAAGAATGAAATGAACAGATTGTCTATCATGGCCAGCATGAGATTACACACTACTGTGATGCCTGTATGCATGTCTATGAAGCAGAGGATGAGAAAGGTACTATCAACCATCTGTGTAAGTTGTTCATCTTTGTGCTGTTGTTTTTTTGCTTACCTGTCACCTACTAGGCAAGTGCCAGTTTGTCGTCAGTGATGGCATAACCATGGGACATCCCTGCTGTGGAGTTTTCCACTGCACAGAACCACTTTGGAACAACCATGAACATTTTTGCACAACACATAGTGCTCTGAATGGTATATGTGCTGTTGAGGACTGCAGCTGAGTTGTTGCTTCTGGTTGTAAAACCTGTGACCTTTCTGCTCATTAAAAAATGGAAAATCTAAGCCTCACCAAGAGTCAATCAGCATTTGCCTTGCACAAGCGACTCCTCTGTCAAACTGTCACTTGCCCAGAAAATGTTGCAGATCTCACTAGGATGCCAAATGGCCTTGAGGGCAACCTTGCGGAGAATGTCGAGTGGTTTATGGTTGATGACACAGGTGTAAAGTACCACTTTGAGCGCAACCCTGGTTGCGTCAGTGTCAGTGATGAAGTTGCAGAGAAGGGTGACCTGTGCCCCATGAAGCCTGACAAAGGTAATTGGCGGCAGGTCAAAGCACAATTCAGCCGGTGTTGTACACACAACAAGCAGACACTAGTCCATCCATGTGGCATAATTCTTGCTCATGCAACCTTCTTCGGCACTGAGGCAGTCTCAAATGTCCTGGTAGGTCAACCATTATATAAATTGACATGCAATTGATAAATTCGGTGTTGTGAATAGGACTTTACACGAAAGGTGTTCTCTGTTCCCAGTGCACAAAAGCCAGAACATTTCATTTATGATACTGCATGTGATGCAAAACAGCAAGTCGAAGCCAGGAAAGAAGAATGGTGGAAGGGGATTGGTATGTGTGTTGATGTCTGGCACCTTCTTAACAAACACAAAACAACACATGACTTCTGTCAGAGGTATTGCAACCCATCAGACTATCCAGAGTTGATGAGTGAAGATGAAACAGGATGGTGGTTCAATACGTCTATCACTGAACAGATTAATGTTTGGCTTGGAAGCTATCATTCTATTTGCCGTGAGGTGCTTTCAGTGAAGTATAATTTTTTTCTTGATGAAATGGTTCGTCTTTGCAACATTGTTACCATAGCTAGCCTCAACAGCAAGGGTCTGCAGCCCTGTTATTCTCCTTTGCCCTCCACCTCCCATTAGATTTTCTGTGTCCAAATACTTGTATCACTTCTCTGATGTGTTTTGTACATTGTGATATCTCTCCAACAATAAATGAATGGTCCAAGTCACAGTGACATTGATACAAAAAACAACAAAACAAGTGGTAGAAATGACAAAATGAGTGTATACATAATGAGGGTGTAGTATAAAAAAAGAGTGGGTCCTTAGTCGGTTGTGAGGTTGATGTCAGCTACCAAGGAAGAGTGTGCTGCACTTGAGATCTCACCATCATCTGTGGTGAGGTCAATACTGGGCAGGACCAGTGTTATGCTTGGCCTGGGTAGGGACGAGTGTAGTCTCAAAAGACTAGGTTGAAGGTTCTAAGAGATAGCATGCACTTAATGGTAGCACGAAGTCCAGGGAAGACATTCCTTTTAAAGGAACACAAGGGTTTCAAGGGTTCAAGGGTTCAAGGTTCAAAGCGACTGGTCGATTGCCAGAAGGAGCTTGAGACAAGGAAATGGATTCAAGGTGATGATCAAGGAGATCTAAGCTAGAGTACAAGAGATAGGTATAGCGGGTTTATATACCCGGTTACAAGGCTTAGGGCAGGCATAACTAGGGCAGGTCATAGAAAGCGATAGAACAGAGCGGAAGATGGAGGAAGTGATCACTGACGAAGCAAGTGAGATAAGAAGAATAAGTGTGGGTGAGTCAGTGATAAGGAAAATAATGTCCACATTTGAGGATCGAACAGGCGAGTTCGATGCGAGTACAAGACGAGTACAAGAAAAGCATAAGGTGAAGTAAAAAGAAAGAACAAGTCGTAACAACCAGTGTGTAAACAGCACTTGAGGTATCACCATCATCCTCAGGCTGCTTGCTTCGCTTGAATTTGACTGCCCATGTAAGAACTGTTTAACGGCCCCCAGGTGTCCACCCTGCTGCAAGAAGTCGGTCCCATAGATCTTGGCTGGCAAGTCACCATCATTTACAGGCATCATTGTATGTTGACTTGACATATGGACACTTGAACACATGCTCGAATCGCCTGGCTTGAGAGAGATGTTTTAGGGTGTTGCTCCCCATCTCAGTTATACCATTGATGACATCAACAGTGTATTCTTGATTTGGCCATCAGTTGTGAGCATGCTGGACATGGGCAGCATTGGGCTCAGACTCTGGAGAAAATGTTGACTCGGTGTCTTGTGCTGTAGGAAGAACCAAAGGCTGTGCAAAGGTGCTTGTTAGTGGTGAGCAAGGGGAGGACGAAGCTTCTCACAAGCTGAATAGACTTGAGCTGATTGGTAGTGACAACGAGACATCAGATGACATGGATGATGATGGAATGCGCTGATGATGAGTTTGTTTAGGACCTGAAACTACAACTGTATCAGAACTGTTGTTCCGCCTCCATTTGCAGGCGCTGCAGAAGGGTGAACTGGAGGCAATAGATTGTGTATTGTCGTCATCAGACCACATGAGTCTACTGGGATCGGGACTCTTGACTGCCTTACACTCTTGACTGAGGTTCTTGAATGCATGTCCATCACTGTGATGTGAGGCCTGGGGCTTGTGACCAGGAAGTCATTGAATGATCTGGTCAAAGTTGTCACAACAGGTGACACCCTTGTGCCAAAACAGAAGCTGGTCATTCTTCTTGACACTGAACATGTAGCTGAGACACATGAGCATCTTCCACACTCGATGCTCTGGATTGTACCACTCAACAACTTTTATGTCAGTGCCAAGCATTGGAAGCAATGTGTCAATGTGGGTCAATGCAAAATCTGGCCAATGGGGGATGTCTGATTTATCATCGTCTGTCCACTGAAGCACCAGTTCATATGGTAACCCATTATCCTGTTCAAATCATCAGCATCAGGCCCTAGGCTGACACAGAAACGTACACAGTCCCAAAAAACCAGGTCAATTTGGTGTTCTGCAATGAGGCAGCTTAAAATGCATGCTTGATCCTGCTGGGCCTTCATAGACAGTTGAACAGCACCGAACTTGTATTCTGCTGCCCAAGCAGCATTCATCTGGGAAGTGATCTTGGGTTGCCTGTTATTTGTACCCTTCTTCTTGCCCTTCGAAGCCATTTTGATGCTTGCCATGGTGAGTGGGTGGGAATCCCTGGGTAGACATGTAGGGGCAGGGGGCGAACTGCTCAGTGTGAAGGAGACAGGTGCATACATGGGCAGAATGATGTATGGTGATGATGTGGTTGAAACGACCAGAACCCACCTAAGGGTCTAGCGTTTGTAGTCGCAAGAGTACTAGCGAGGTTGTTCTGGGAAAACTCCAAGAGAACAAGACTGAGGAGTCTTGTACTACTTGGCTATAGTATTTATACTACTAATACAGGCGCACGGACCGTGCAGTGCTTATCTACAGATACTATACTTGTATTACTAGTTCTGAGACCGGGAAACATGAGGCAACATGAGGTGAGTGTTTACTGGAAGATAAGCATTCCTGTGCGGACATGTGTTGGATAGGAGACATGAGGCATGCATGAGGTATGTCTCATGTCAGTCTAGAGCGCATCACTGCAAGATCAATATCGTGAGAGAAAGTTGGGCTTTGTGGGAACTTTGTGTGAGTGAGCGAACATAGGGGCTATTGTAGTATTCCATGGTTTGTGAGCGAACGAGCACTTGGAGGAATAAGGAAAAATAGGGGAAAAATAGGGCGTTCGTAACAAAGGGTGACTTTAAAGAGTGGGATTTTGTCATGTGTCGGCATTGTTGTGGTCATATATTGATGGACATGGTGTGTGGTGGTTGTGGACAGTTTTCAGAGTCTAATTCAGGTGTTATCTCTCCCTCTTCCCTGCTAACTTATCCCCTACACCCTCGCTTCACAGCGGTGGCCATTCCACCATTGACAAGTGGTTTTTTGGAGTGGTGAATGATGTGGGTCAGGGTGTGCTGTTTTGCTATTGGCTAATTGAGGTTCTGCTAGTGTGTATTATCAGTGTGTTCTGTGACGTTGAGCAGAGATATCACCAAGCATTGCATGGAAGCATTTCATGGCATCGACGTAGTTTATGAATAAAAAGATGGCTGCAGAGTCAGAGAGTAAGTAGGGGATATTAAGGGCACCACAATGGGTCTGCTGGGCGAGTAGTGCACATTCCCTGGCATATTGAGGGCAGTCTAGTAAAAAGTGCTTGACATTTTCATTGGTGCCTGGGTAGCTGTTGCAGTGGGGGGAGTCTGCATGGTTAATATGATGAAGATGTTGGTTGAATGGGCAGTGTCCCATTCTGAGCCAAAGGAGTAGTGAACATTGTTTATGTGTGAGGGAAGATGAGTACTGCATGAATGAGCCCTTCAGCAGTGTGTTGTCTATCTTGTCTATCTGGGCATATCTGGGTGATTTGGTCCACAGTCTTTACCAGTGGTCAGTTTCTATTTGTTTTTGCTTTTGTAGGAGTGCAGATACACTTAGTGGAAGGGGGTCATTGCAGAGGTATAGGGGGAGTCTCCTGTGTGTGCTGGTGTGTTGTCTGCTATTAGCTGCTACCTTTGCCTCTTTGTCTGCTCTTTCATTTCCCTCAATGTCCTTATGGCTTGCCACCCAGTGGACTGTTATGTCCTCTCTTTTGTAGCAGTGCTTTTTGCATATGGCATAGATCATTTTAATGAATTGGTCAATCAGATAGTGGCCTGGTTTTGTTTTGAACACATCACCTGATTTGATGGCAGCCTGGTTATCTATAAAGATGTTGATGGGAAGTGTAAGGTCCCTCTCCATTAATAACAGATGAGCTGCCATCATCATTCTGACTGCTTCTGCTTCATAAATGGTATGCTCTTTAGCTGTTCCAAGGTGGTACCATAGGATTCAGGGGTCGTGGCTGGGCTTATATAGAACTGCGGCTGCACCGATTCTTCTGTTTTCTCCAGATCTGTCACTGTAGACTTTAGTTCCCATCATTATGCAGTTGTGGTCCTGAATGGAGTCGCTTTTGTTCTTTGCAATTTGGGTGATGTAGGGGGTGGTGGCAGTGGGGATTCGTTGGGCTGGAATAATCATTTATATTTTTGTTGGGTCAAGTTGGAAGCTGCGTGTTAGGTTGTGAAGGGAGGAGCAGTGATGTTTGACGTCTTGTTTTGCTGCTTTGCAGATAAGTGTAACAGACGCTACTATCCACCAGATTATTTCCCTATTTTTCCTCCTTTTTCCTATAGATAGAACATCAGATAACCGCAATTAACCCCTATAACCCAGACACTACACTTTCACTAGTAACTGATTCCTAATCAGTTATACTAGTCACACAATAGTCACACCCTAGACATTGTCTAGCATCTTATCCTAGACAATCATTACATGTCACATTGTGACATCACTTGGTCACCAAATCTAGTCACACACATATGCGCTACACTTTAGATCCTAGTTCACTACTCATTCTCTCTACACTCTCTAGATCCCACT
>JBBPTD010000218.1:0-39417 GCA_038093895.1 Boletus aff. mottiae | reverse complement strand
CCCTGTTCCTACCTTTCCACTTCGTTCTCTCCTGCAGAACGAAACTATGACATCTATGACCGAGAACTCCTAGCAATCATCCGTGCCCTCAAAGCATGGCGTCACTATCTCCACGGCTCCCCCTTCCCGGTCCAGGTCTTCACGGATCACAAAAATCTCACGTACTTCCGCCAAGCCCAGAACCTCAACCGACGCCAAGCGCGTTGGCTTCTGGACCTCGCAGACTTCGATCTGAAAATGATCCATGTCCCTGGCCGCCTCCTCGCTGGTCCTGACGCTCTATCTCGCCGCCCTGATCTCCATCCCGACACCCCAGATAACACTGGAACTGTACTTCTCCCTGACTCTCTCTTCGTTCGTGTCATCGACGCTGCTTTGCATCGGAAGGTCTCATCCTCCTCGAAGGATGATCCCCTCGTTCTGAATGCTCTACAAGCACTCGCTCATAGTGTGCAGCAAGCATAGCCTAACTGCATTAGGCCTGATTAGATCTGTGATCTCATAGGGTCCAAGCCATTTCTCAGAAAGTTTCTTCGAAGCACGAGTTAATTTCAAATGCTCAGTTGATAACCAAACCTTATCTGATATAGAATAATTAGGCACAGTGGATCTGTGCTTGTCTGCCTGAGTTTTCATTTGTCGTTGTGCAGTAACAAGATTAGATTTCGTTTGGTCAATGGTTTGAGCAATATCAGCAACAAACTGCTCAGCAACTGGTGCTTTAGTAGGATGCTGCTCAAAACCAATATGTGGCTCATAGGTACGGATAATAGAAAAAGGGGTTTTCTAAGTAGAGGCTTGACACTTCAAGTTGTAAGAGAATTGCACAAGTGGCAGCCAATCAGCCCATTCATCTTGCTTCTCAGAAGTAAAGAGATGAAGGTATTGCTGTAAGTCTCTATTCATTCATTTGGTCTGTCCATCAGTCTGAGGATGGAATGTGGTAGACAATTTAGGTTGGATACCTAATCGTTTACACAGGTCTTGCATTACCTGTGAAGCAAACTGTGGTCCATGATCAGATATAATTGTGCACGGAAGACCATGTTGTTTCCAGACATGGGTCATATACAATTTAGCTGTTTCAAGGGCAGAGATGGCTTTATTGCAAGGGATGAATTCAACTTCCTTGGAGAATTGATCAACAACCACTAGGATTGACTCAAATCCATTGCAAAGGGGAAGATCAGTAGTGAAATCTACAGAGAGATCTTGCCAAGGGCCATCAGATATGGGCAGAGGTTGTACCTTTCCTGCAGGTGCAATATTTTGTCCCTTGAATCTGGCACAGTGATCACAGTGGGAGACACAGTCCTTGACTAATATATTCAAGCCAGGCAAAGTGTAACTTTTTTGGATTAACTCCAATGTCTTTTCTACTCCAGGATGACCTGCAAGTGGAGTGTCGTGATGTAGACATAATATTTCCATTCGAAGATTGTTGACATCTGGTATGAAGGTTTTGTCTTTTTTGTCTGCTAGCAATTCTTCTGCTTCAAACAGACTTGATTTTCCTTGGTTACTCCAGTTTCTTTCAGTTTAAGGGTAGTATCTCTGATCTGATCATGAATAGAGTCGGCATTGGTTGGTAAGTGTATGAACAGTTGATGAACATTTGATGAATGTTTGACAAATGGTTGACAAATGATTGATTAGGTATGACTAATACTCCTTTATTATCATTTTCTTTTCCTTCAGCATAATCTTCTCATCGAGAGAGAGCATCAGCTTTGCCCATGGAGGTTCCTGGTTTATGTAGCCATTTAAAGTGGAAGCAAGATAAATATTGAGCCCATCAGGCTTGTTGGCAATTAAGATCTTGTTGGACCATAAACCATTGAAGGTTCTCATGATTATTCCATATCTCAAATTCACATTGAGCTCCTTCTAGATAATGGTGCCAAAGCTCCAGAGCTCTGATGACACTAAGCATTTCTTTATCTGCGATTGGGTAGTTGCACTCTTCCGATGATATGAAGTAGGAAGAGTAAGCGACTGGATGCCATTTGCCATCAATCTCGATGGAGAGTACAGCTCCTGTGGCAAAGTCTGAGGCATCACATTCCAAGTGGAATATCTTATCATTATCAGGAAATGCGAGAATAGGTGCAGTGATGAATTTCCTTTTAAGTGTGTCAAACGTGTTTTGTTGCAAGTCAGTCCATTTGAATGGATGATCTTTCTTTGTGAGATCATTGAGAGGACAAGCGACTTGGGCATAATTCTCAATGAATCTTTGATAGAAGTTAGCAAGGCCTAAGAAACTGCAGACTTGTCTAACTGTGGTAGGTGTGGGCCATTCAATAACTGCTTTGACTTTGTCTTCATCCATTCAGATGCCATTAGGGGTAATAGTCATTCCAAGGAATTCAACTTCTTTAACCCAGAAGGAACATTTCTCTGGTTTGACAAATAGATCATTTTCTTCTAATCAGTGTAGTACTTCAAGTACGATCTGATCATGTTCCTTTTGGTTATCTGTTTTGGTGAAGATCATAAGATCATCAATATAAACAACACAGACATTATCCATGTCTGAGAATATGTCATTCATCATTGTTTGGAAGATGGCAGAGGAATTGCATAGGCCGAAGAACATTACTAGGGGTTCATAGGCTCCTCGATGACAAATGAAAGCAGCCTTCTATTCATCTCCTTCTTTGATGCATACATTGTTGTATCCCCAGCAGAGATCCATTTTCGTGAATAGCTTAGCTCCTTTAAGCTTGTCAACAAGCTGAGAGATGAGTGGTAATGGATAGTTATTATTGATTGTATGTTCATTAAGATATTGGTAATCTTGGACCATATATTTCTTTCCAACTTTCTTTGGAACAAAGAAGATGGGAGAAGTTTGAGGTGACTTGGAGAGTCTAATGTAACCTTTGCGAAATTGATCATCTATAAAGTCACTTACTTCCTGTTATTCAATGGGTGACAAGAGTATCAATCATTCTTTCTTAGGCACAAAGGATTCCTTGAGGTCAATAGCATGATCCCAATGTTTCCTAACTGGCATTCGCTCAGATTCTTCCTTTGCAAAGATGTGAAGGTATTTATGATACTTCTTAGGAACTAGATCTGCAGCTTTGGAATCTTCTTTGGGTTTCTGATCTGTTTTGGCAGCATTAATCTGGACAAGTAGATTGCACTCTTCTTTCTCGATAGTTCTTAGGAAAGAGCTTCTTGATTTGTTACTACAAGATACAGGTAGCACGTCATCTGAATAGTTCCTTTCTCTCAATTGATTTCTGGGTTATGCTGTTTAAGCCATGTGTAACCAAGAATCATTTGGTGTTTACCTAAGTCTGTTACTTTGGCAATTATCTTTTCTTGATGTCCAAGATAGTTAATCATTAACTCGGCATAATATATTAGACTTCTGGTAGAGTTACATGTTCTGTCAACATTAAATACCGGGATCAGGCGATCTAGAGGTTTAAGGAGAATATGGTTATTAATAGCCCAATCATTGTCAATGAATGTCATGTTGGCTTCTGAGTCCAACAGAGCGAGAGTGTTACTTGAATGGAGATAGGTAGAATAAGTTCCTTGACTGGGTTGCCTTGAACCTTAGCAATCTTGGGAAGCATTCCTTCTATGTCTGCCTCAGATAAGAAGGAGTACATTTGTTGAATGTCAATGTGCTTCTGTTCAATGGTAGATGGAGTTGTGCATAATGAATTTACTTCAACAACTTCTGGTAGAGTTATCTGATCTGGGTTTGCTAGTTTGTTGTTAGAGGAATGAAGCACCAGTATGAAGTTCCGGCCAAGCTCCAAATCAATTAAAGGCCTGTCTAGACTTGAATATATAGATGAGGAAATTTCAGAACTTGCGAGACGAGATGCAGTTTGCTTGCCCATTTCATTCAAACTGCTTTGCCTTTTCCCTTAGAGTCGGATGGCATAGATTGAAAAAGTGCGCAAACTTCATCAAAGGTCATTCCTTGACAAGCACAAGATAAAGATTCTTGTACTTGATCCCATGATTGTGCGGGTTCAGTATTAGTAGACTGAATTGCCCTTCCTTTACTACATGTGGGTTTGTGTTGTCCTCTGGACCAATTGCAATGTCCACACCAGGAGTTTGGTTTCTTACAATCCTTGGCAAAGTGTTCATGACCTCCGCAATTGAAGCAACTAGATTCAGACGATCCCTTCAAGGGTCGTTGTTTGTGAGACTTCTTTATGAAGTTGAGGTCAAGGAGATCAAGATCATCAAGACTTTCATCATCATTGATGAGACCAATGTTCATTGTGTCACCATGATGTGACTTCTTTTCCGATTGGCCAAGAATAAGTCCAATTGACTCTTGGGTAGATCCAATCTTGAATACTATTTCAACATAAGGACTGATCTCTGTCTGTCTCTTATCCTCTCTAGTGATCTGTATGAGAATAGAGGGTCTCATGGCCCTTTTAAGTATGGCACAAGCATGTGCTTCCATAATGCCTGCCATGTTATACAGAGATTCAAATTTAGTAATGAATGGACCAGTTTTAAGTTCTCCTTGATGGAACTTGTTAAGCTCCATAAGAGCCCAGTCTTTCTGATTTGCATGTCTAAAGAACTTGGGTAGTTCCTCCTCATGATTTCGCCATAGATAGATAGGTCCTCAAGCAAGTCAAGTTTTGGCGAGCTTTTCCTGCAATAGGTCCTTTGAGTCGGGATAAGATTGCTTGGACAGCAGTGTAGGAGCCAGATGGTATCACAGTAGTGTTTAAACGTAGCCATGCTTGTATCTTAGCCCACCATTCATCAAACTTGGCATGGCTTCCATTGTAGTCTTCTGGATCTGCAAAGATCTTAACTTTCTGGATATATCCTCTCCAGTACCAGTAGATTCGGTAGTGGCCCTGGCGGCTTCTAGATTGGTAAGCTGATCTCTTAGATCACTGTTTTCTTGTTCAAGAACAGAGACTTTCATTTTGAGGTGAATAGTGTCAGTTCCGAGATTATCGCAAGCAGAAAGTGTAGTGAAGAGCATATTGACAATTGAATCCCATCTATCTTGTGTGGAAGACATACTAGTGTGAGCAAGGGTGGTCTGTAACTTGGCAAATAAATCAGCGATTGCGGATATATTGAATCAGGTGGGGTACTTAAAGTTTTCTTCTGATTCAGGGGTAGAGTCTGAGTAGTTGGCTAGGACAGATTCTCCTGCTCATAGTTCGTCTACTAGTTCAGCATGAGTGGCTGCTGGTGTAGGGATTCTGAAGGGGATGAACCTAGGTACTGGTGGTAATGGTTCTCCTGCTTCAGTAGTGGCTTCCTGTTCAGCTAGTGCGGCTTCCTGAGTGGCATGAACATGTTGCTGATTAATGAACTGGAGGTGAAGGGTTCTTCTTCTTTGTGTGAAGTTCCTTCCTCTGTTCACTCTCTCAAGATGTCTTACTTGTTCCTGATTTCTAGGTTCAGGGTTCTCAGCATATGGTATGATGTTTTCAGGGTTCTTGTTTATTGTGACAATAGAATACATCCTGCTAATATGGACAGTAATGAAGAGGTGTCCTAAGAGCTATGAGGGGTCAGAGTGTACTAGGGTGATAATCAGTAGTACTGTCAGGAATGTGGTATCAGCGAGGTAGGTTAGGAATATGAGGGATAGGGGTAGGAGATCTCTCTCTAATCCATATCCATTCCCTGATACGATCTATGACCTGTTATACCTGTTGTTAGATGATCTCAATTCTTCTAAGATCTCTGGACTGGTTGATACCCAGCTGTATCCCTTTGTGTATAACTCTATGGATTATCTCTGTTTCACTCACTCTATGCAAAATGTGAGAACTGTTTCGGTGAGGTTGGAAATAATGGGCAGATTGGCAGGTGAGGGCAGTGCAGATTGGTTCCCAATCAATGGGTTCCGGTAACTCAGATGGTGTCTGTGAGGGAGTACTAGGGTTGTACATATGTAGGAGATCTGAGTGGCAGATATATGATCTCCCAATCTGCTAGAGTTGGGGTTAGATGGTATTCAGTGTTTATGGCATTACTCCATGCTAACTGACCCAGTAAGTCAGCAGTGTTGATAGTTGAGGCCCAGTAGCAAGTGCTGGGAGCATCCTCAGGTACTAGAGTGGTCTTATTGACCAATATCCTATGGCCCTGGTCTAGGCTGCTGTTATAGTCGGGTAACTCATCCCATTCCTATCAATGGACTCATCAGTCCTAATCTATACTCAACTAGTGACTAGTTGATCGGTACCTGTAGGTGTATCTCAGCCCTTCCTATCTGTGCCTCATAATCCAAGGGGTTGTACTCATTGGGGTTGTATGATCCCAAGCTTACTGCTATCTCTGGGACTAGCCCAAAGATGTCCGGGAAAGCGATGTTGGTGGATGGTCCAGCAAATGGACCTGAGGGTGGAGATGCCAGCAGGGGAAGGCCTGTCCTTCCTGCAACTGCATACATGTAGATGTTGGAGATGTGATAGTAAGGCACTGCCAGAGTGTGGGGTCAATAGTGTAGTGAGCACGGCCTATCAATAACCTACTTGGTTCCAGCAATTCGGGATGGGTGGTGATAAAGTGGTGATGGGGTCCTGGAGCAGTTAGCTAGACTGTGGCAGTTAGTATAGTCTTGTTCTAGTAAAACGATCAGAACCCACCTAAGGATCTAGTGTTTGTAGTTACAAGAGTACTAAGAAGGATGTTCTGGGAAAACAAGACTAAAGAGCCTTGTACTACTTGGCTTTAGTATTTATACTACTAATATAGGTGCACAGACCATGCAGTGCTTATCTACAGTTACTATACATGTATTACTAGGTCTGATACTGGGAAACATGAGGTGACATGAGGAGAGCATTCACTGGAGGATAAGCATACCTGTGTGGGCATGTGTTGGATAGAGGGCATGAGGTACACATGAGGTGTGTCTCATGTTATTCTAGAGCATGTCACTGCAAGATCAATATCATGGGAGAAAGTTGGGCTTTGTGGGAAAATAAGTGAGTGAGTGAACATAGGGACTATTGGAGTATTTGGTGAATTGTGAGTGAATGAGCATCTGGAAAAATAGGGAAAAATAGGGAAAAAATAGGGGCATTTATAACAGATAGCCCATGGGGGGTTGCTGATATGGTTGAACAGGGAAACCAGCAGGCAACCACATTGAAGGTGGAGCAGGTTGATTCAAATAAGGCAATGGTGCAGTTTGGGAGAGGTGGTGAGAGTGAGCATAAACAATGCATTCTCTGAACATGATGGTGCTCAATCAAATGGGGTGGTATACCTGGGTATTGATCTACAGGTACTGGAGGATGGTGCTGAATTTTCAATCAATACCATATATATAGCAATGTATGACCATAACATGACATACCATCAAGGCAGGATTTGGTTGAAAGACAATTAGTTGTTGTGGCTGGCAGCGTCCAGATGGTGAACCCATTTGATGTTGCTCATGCTCAGCTTGGTGAGCAGCTTGTTGTGCTTGTTGTGGTGATATAGGAGGTGTAGCCCTAAATCACATTAGATATGTCATGGTAACTATATTCAACACCATTACACACATTGTTTTGCCCACTTGAAGCTCTATTAGATTGTTGCAACAAATCACTGCAGCTGAACTGCCAAATGCATCAGAAATGTGCCCATTTGCATTTGCATGTATTGTACCCACAAATGTCCCACAAATGTTCAACACTGGGCTGTAGGGAAAGAGTTTGATTGCAATCACTCAAGTATACTTCAATCTAATTGAAGTAGCAGCCCTTGTGTAGTATTTTGGTAATCAATGGTAGTTATTAACTTGTTATGTAACTTGAGTGCCCACTGTTCCCCATGTAAGGCCCAGCCATTTGTTTGGTCGAGTTTGCTGTGGGGCACAAGAGGCGTGGCTTTATATATCCACTAAATCACATTTTGGCTAAATCACACAAATTACATTTTAGTGAGCCACATGGTTTCTCCAGTTGACAATGGCAAACAATGTAGTCAATGCAGCCAATGCAGCAGAAATAAGTGTTGCCACAGTTGGTCCTCCGTCATTGTGCGCTCACTTTTTAGATTTTTGCTCTTATCAATTAACTCATAGCATAAGCCATAGGTGCATGCAGAGGCCCAATGCCTTTACCATTCTATTATATCATTTACAGTCCCAAATGGTCATCAACAACCCTTTGTGTGATCAAAGGAAATAAAACAAGCATGCTCACATGCTTGATAATTTCATTTCAACTATTAACAATACAGCATATCACATGGATGTCCTCTGTTTTGCATGGCTGCATTTCAAGATCATTGGATTGACCAGTGTGCATAAGATTCTATGTATACTAGTTTATGAAGTGTACAAAATATAAAGTTGTGTGGTTGTGTGGAGACTTCACACAATAGTGCTAATATATATATATGAACCCTACAGTACAATTTTGTCAGGATCCAATATTTCTCCTAGGTCTAGCTCTGGTGGAGGTCCGAAGTTGTTGAGATTTGATGGACTGGAGCTTTAGAGGTTATGGGTCAAGTCTGAAGGTAATGGATCAAAGTCCACTCAGAGATGATACATAGGGGTTCAATGTGAATTACTAACTAGCAGCAATGTCCAGAGATGTCAGAGGGCAGAGAAACTGAGGAGTGGAGTTGTTGAGGATATCAGTGCAGGACTTATGTATTGTGCCCTTGCCAGACTCACTGGTTCTCATATTTCAGAGGTTCAAGATGAAGATCATGAAGAGGAGCAAGGTTGGAAGTATAGGATTTAAATTGGGACAAAAGGTGAGATATCTGTACTAAGATACAACAGAGAGTACACGAGTATTATATACACTAAAAACCTGCAAGAAGTCTGGGTCCATAACTACTGTGCAAAGGTGATGTACATACTTCCTAGTCTTGTTCTCTTGGAGTTTTCCCAGAACATCCTCACTAGTACTCTTGCCACTTCAAACACTAGACCCTTTGGTGGGTTTTGGTCATTTCATCTGATGCATGTTCCTCATTTGTAAGTTGGTAAATGTAATAAAGATGCATGACTCATATCATGTTATCTAATGGTATATTTGGATAATATGTGATGATATTGCCAGTTATTATTTTGTACAGTCATTCATATTCCAACTTAACATTACAGAGATCATCTGTTAATTGTTTAGTTCCACTAATGATATAAGAAGCTTTGTTGATAAGTGGTTTGAGGATTTTGGATAAATATTTAGCAACAGGATTCTGAAGAGCAGAATGACACAGTGTAATTGGTTGGGCTTTAACTGGATTCTTATTTATCTTAGAAATCCTGTAAAATTTACATAATTTAATTCTCAGCATGAGAACCTCTTTGGTGTCATTATCCTTCCCCTCTCCAATGAATTGGATAAAGAACTGTTTTAGTTGCTTGTTATGGGTTTGGCTAAGCTCCTTAATCTCTTTGCATTTTGTGCTGAGATAGCCAACATGTTTCTCCACACTCAGTGGTATATATAATGACTTATCATCAAGAAGTTTCTGAGTGCTGGCAATGAACCATTCCCTTTTTTATCTGTTGGTAGAACTATGTAATCTTTTTTCACAAAATAATTATAAAGGCATTTCACAAACATATCCAAGAGGGAGTGGCATTGGTGGACAGTGGGTATAGAAGTGATGACATTGTTAACAGATTATTTGCCCACATTAATAGCTGCTTCAATGACTAATCTCCAATTGGTGCCTTTTTACACAATTTAGGCATCTTATAGTCAGGGTCAAAGCTATTCATGTCAAACTCTTTGTCAGTTAGATGTGTCATCCATCATAATTGCCTCAGTCCTTACCATTCCCTCCAACATCTTATTACAAGTATGCTGGATAACCTCTTCAGCAGCCTCCTTTGACAGAATTGCATAGGTGGTTGAGATTCAGCAGATAAATTGTTTAAGTCATATTGTGCTAGTGGTGATGCAGCCTGAGAGTGCCATTGATCATATGCATGCTGAGGCCAGACAGCCAGCACAGACTTTTTGAGTGCCTGATAAATGAATTGATTAACTATTATAGGATTCAACCAGGATGGATCACTTGCTTGCTAAGCTTCAGAGTTGGTTGAAGATGCAGTGTCTTGGAAAGATGATGATGAGTTAATCAGAGGATGCTGTGCTAGTGGTGATGCAGCCTGTGGGTGCTATTGACCACATTCACACTGAGGCCAAACAGCTGCTGTAGACATTTTGCTGTAGAAACCTGTGATTCCTTGTGTCTGCATCCCCTATTTTTCCCATTTTTACAGTGAACAGGTAGTCTTTGCCATACATTCTTCAAGGTATCTGCCATATCCATGTCCATTTGAGTCTTGTCCAATGTCTGTCCATTCATCTATATTTAATTCATGAGGTATCTGTGTCCATATACTCATTGGATTGGTATTATATGTAATAGAGGTCCTTTTGTTTTATTTCATTTACCCTCTTCCTTCATGCTATCAATGAGTATGATCTTGTAGAGACAGCATTGCCATTGTATGTGGCTTTGGGTCTGTTGTTAACTTGGTACTGACCACCCTTGAGCCACTACCTAACATAGGGCAGATGGGCTTTTGATAATTTCTACATTGCCGCAGGTTTGTCCATGCACTCCCATAAGTTTTCACCAATTACAATCTCTGCTTGTCACATATCAGAATAAGGTTCAGACACAGTCTAGGGTATGCCCTGGACTATAAAAAGTCATGCCTTAGCTCCCAAAAAACATCTACCTTTTGTTCCCTTCTTTGCCCGACTTGTAACAGGCTTTGTTGTTTGCCATCATATACTGTCCTTACCTCCTTTGTCATACCTTTGTCATCCATGATCCAGACTATTGTTTCCATCCTTGTTTTTATTTGCATCCATCTCAGATAACCTCTGGACATCTTTTGTCCCACTCAGAAAGTCATTTCTACCCCTTCTACTACAACTCCCTTCCCAGAACCCCTTGGAATGAGTTATACTTACACCCATACTTTCATTCTTCAGTCTCTCTTTATAGAAGACACTATCACTCCCTTTCTCATCACTACATTGTATGCCTAATAGATAGATTGAAAGCCTATCATAATGTTGAGATAGAGACTTACATACTGTGATAATATACAAGTGCATAGTGCCTTGATAGGCTGGGAAAGAGGGTGGGTTAATTGAAGGGTGGTCACCAGCACAATTGGTCAAACAGTGAGGTTTGGGATTGAATGAAGACACATCAGCATCTTGGAAAAACACAACTGGTGGGTAGATACCAGTGCTGATGCTCAGATTGCCTGCTCACTAAGTTTCAGAATTCAATGGGGGTGGAGTGTTTTGGAAAAATGAAGAAGAGTGAATCAAAGAGTGGATACCAGTGTCAGTGCTCAAATTGCTCACTTGCTGAGATTCAGGGTTGAATGAGATTATGGTATTTTGGGAAAGAGAGTGAATACAAGAATCAATGTTAAAATCAGTTGCTTGCCAAGTTTCTGGATTGAATATGGCATCTTGAAAAACTGATGAAGTGACACTCCAACTGGTCACTCACTGAATTTCTGGGTTCCTGCATGCAATATTGTGATAGACTGACAAGTGGTTGGTTGGAGCCTAAGGAAAATACTGAGGGGTGAGAAGCATATTGTGCTCAATGATGGTGGCTGGATCTTGGTCATGGTCATCCATAAGACCCTATGTTCAGGTTGGAAAGAGCGCTGAGAGTTGCCCTGAAAGACAATCAGTATGGATGTCAATGAACAGAAACAACAGTACTTACTTGCCAGTGACTTCTGCTGTTTGACTACATTGTGGTTAAGATCAGAGGGAATGAAGAAAACTTGATGCACACTGTTCAAATCTCACAGATATGATATACTTATCTTCAGTAAGTGATACAAGGGAAAGAAGATGTATTACAGGTGAGAAGATACTGGGGATCCTTGAGCAGGTGAAAGTTCCAATCTGTCTTCCATATCTTCATCAGCCTCTCCCCCCCTGCTGTATCTATCAAATAGGTTTTCATCATATTTGCAGAACAGATCTTGCTCAGCTCCACCTTCTCAAGCCAATGGGAAACCTGTGGACCAATTACATCCTGCATTTGAGGCATATACATCTCTAAAATGGTTAACACTTCAAAATATTTCCCATGGGAGTTCCCATCATATTGCATACTACTTTTAACCTCTGCTAGGCTGCATGCATCAATAACTTGATCAAGCATGTCAAGGTATTTTCTACTAACAGTGTGGACTCCATCATGCTGGTCATGCATTGTGGACAAGAACACCATATGGTGTTTTGAAGATTTGATTTTTGCATTTGTGAGGACAAGTCATAGAGCATCACATTTATAATCTGCCTGTTTGACATCATAAAAAGGGCTTTGATGAACACATCCCTCCTCTATTTGCATGTGAGATAACTGGCCAATGCAATGATATCACCTACCCCCTCTATTTCTTAAAGCATGACATCAGTGGGGGACATAATTCCAAGTGATTGTGCTGCATAGTGCAGTGCAGGGGGAACAAATTCTCATCTTCTAGGCTTGTAAGTGTTATGACTTGCTCTTTTTCCCCCTTTTCTTTTACGTTTTTACACTTGTACTCATATCAAACTCGCCAGTTTGATTCTCAACTCTGGACACTATTTCTTTTATTGCTGACTCATCCACACTTATCTGTTATCTCACTTGTTTTGTCAGTGATTATTTCCTCCACCTTCCACACCATTCTATGACTCTCCGTACCTACCCTTACTATGCCTACCCTTAACCATGTAACCGGATATATAAATCCACAATACCTATCTCTTGTACCTTAGCTTAAATCTCCTCAAACCACCTTGAATCTACTCAACTTGTCTCAAGCTCCTTCTGGCTATAAGTCCAGTTGCTCTGATCTCTAGAAACCCTTGAATCCTTTGAATCCTTGTGTTCCCCTGTGGAACATCTTCCTTGGACTATGTGCTACTATTAAGTGCATGCTTTACTCTTCAAACCTTTGACCTAGTCTTTCTGTAACAGACACTATAACTCACAATCAAGTCTCACCTCTTATTGCTTATAACATAGCTAACCCTTAGCAGATAACCCTTGTCTTATCAAGTCACATGATCAGTCACATGACCTTATCTCAGCTTTGCAACATATGTTGTACACATTGCATCCTCATGTTTGCCTCATGCTTTTCCCTTTGACTCACTTTCCTTTATCGTCCTATGACATTAGTCCCTTTTATCTAGGCAGTGCTTATCTATGCCTCATGGTACCCAGTCTCAGGTATACTTACCACTTATAGTCTAGCACAGCATGATCTGTGCATGATCTCTCTTAATATATATAGTCGTATCTTTAGTAGTATAAACCTTAGTCTATTTCTCTTGTTGTTTTCCCTTGTCCTCTAGAAGACTCTAGTCTCATCCTGTTGCTTCCCTTGAGGCCTACAAGCCTAATAGACCATATTGTCAACAGCATAGTACTTCAGCAAGCGCTCTAGGACTTCTCGATCATAGTCAAGACTTAGGTCGTTACAGTTTCGAGGCTATGCTCGTCTCTACCTGGGCCAAGCATAACAGTAAGGTTGATATTGTCACAGAGAATGGGAAGAATATGAGGCAGGGGGAATTGTGTGTGAGAAAGATTGATGGAAGGGGAAGAGTAAGGACTTGTTGAGATGCTTAAATGATGACTGAGAGTGTTTGAAGCAGACATTCTTATAACATCTCACTGCTTGAAGTGATTACTGTGAGGTGGGAAATTGAACTTGAATTTCGGAGCCTCAAAGACCAGACCACTCCCCTTTGGACTAGATAAGGAAAATGACTGCATTGAATTAACTGACAAGGAGAGGGAGGGGCTGCTAGATGGATGGAATGCATTGCTGAGGGATATGATATGACCTATAGTGCCAAGATGTTTTGTTGGAGTAGGTATCTGAGTCTGAAAAACTCATACAACAAAGCAGAAAACATGTCCAGCCCAGCCCATCTGAAGCCTTGGAAATTGGGTGTCCTAGTAAGGCTTGATATACTTCAGTGCTAGTGTGGACACTAACTTTGATGCAGGATATGATGCAATTGATTACCCACCTATTGATGATTGGAAAGAGGAAGCATTCCACTGACACCCAACTTGACTACAAACCATGGATTGCATATTCAACTATGGTATATTTTTTGAGCAACTAGTTATCTTTTTAATGATCTCCTACTTCATCCAGTCTCTTTTCCTGCAAATGAACAGCTATGACTGTGGAGTTTGGCTTTTGGTAACTTTAGCAATTGTGATACAAGGTTTTGATGTCACTGACTCAAGGAGGGGGAGATAGCTAACTTCTGGCATTACTTATATTGCCTTGTACTTGCATTACCTACTTTGTTGTAAATGAGTTTTATGTAGCAAGGCTACTGATTACTGGTATATGCTTACCTTGATATGACATAATATATATTTCAATTACATTTAATTCCAATGAAAATATAAATATTTCCATGACTATCTAATAAGGTAATCTAGTCACACAAAATATTTATTAGAGTATCACATTTGATAAAAGTACTTGGTAGTTTTATGGTTATACAATATACTAGTGAACTGGCTTTCCAATTATTTGATAATTTTTTCTAGGAAATGTATGGTTATATAATATCTTACAATATCTATACCATAAGACCAAGAAGTATGAGAATATATTTATAATAACTGTATAGTACATGTTATATAAACCTGTTTTTTTTTTTTCTTCACTCTTAATTCTAAGTATCATCCACCTCAGTGTCAAGAGTCACTCTAGCCATAGCTAAAATTCAAACAAAAAAATATACACTAATATAAAACAAAGTGCAAGTGTTTTTTGATTTTTGATTTTTGCTATTTGTAGTTTAGAACAGTAGTACCTGAAAGTATATTTGGTATGTAATCTGTATTGTAGATAGAAGCCAATAGATGGAATATTGTTTGTTATAATAGTATGACTGATGAATTGAATTATTGAATCTTACAATGATAATTTTTTCACTTAAATTTTTTCTTGACAATTAATATTGTTAATGAAATTGTTATATATGACATTGTATTCCATTACAACACTCATATCAAATTATACTATATTGGTAATGTTTATAAATTGTTAATCTATTATAAATTATCCAAATAATTGATTTCTAAGATAAAATTTCTAGCCATTACCAATGAGTTTGTTCTATATATTCCAAGCTATTTTTGATAATTATTATTATTAAGGTTATTGCAATTGCAGGGTTTATAATGAGATTATATATTATTGCCCAAATTTTTCAAATTCAATAATGCATGCCATAATAATACAATAAACACCCCTGATATAATCTACATATAAGTTTTTAACTATCAAGAAGCACAGGATCTGGGCCAGCCTGTGCATGAAGGTCCTATGCAGACTAAACAGGTATCTAATGAGCATCTGAATAAATCACCTATGAAAAGTGGTCAGACACATGAAACACAGATATCAGACTATTGACAAAACTCATGTAGGATCAGGCTACTAGTACTACAGTGATGCAACAGTCAGGTTTTAGATGCACATTTAAACTGGACTTTTCATAAATTAAACATAAACATATATTTACATTCACTAGCTTTAGACCTTAAATTTTGCATTTGTAACATGATTGAACTGTCCGCATTCTACTAGTCATAGTCAGTAGTAGATATTAAGCTTATGTAATATGACCTCAGGGGACTACTGCAGCCTTCTACACATGGCAATATTCAGTCAAAAACTGCTACTTGTGACAGCTGGTGCTGTATCTTGAGAACACTGCAACAACTTTAGTCTAAGGTGACAATATGGTTTACTGCAAAACAATGGCAGAATATCACCCTCATTGGAGTAAAATTACCCTTTGGAAGGTCCATAAAAACCACTATAGTGCTTTCATTGCAGACAATCATGTAATCCCTTCTAAACAGATGAATATGTGGTGCAAAATAGTGTTCTCATTGCTAATCATCTAATGAATATGCAGCAAGACTCATACAAATCACTCTGATTAGTCAAGGTTCAATGCTATGGCCCTTGTAACTCAAGCTAATAGCAGGTCATCGCTTAGCACTCACATATAAAAACAAACCATGCTTTCACTATCATAACCTCACTTACTTACTCTATATGATGTTGTCCTTCATTCAAGCTGGGTGTGCAGTTGGTCTTAATGGCCAATTGCTGAACAAGTCTCACATTCAATTGTCTCATAACATCAATGATAATGTCCAGCTTTCACTCATTGCTTCTACTAGCACCTCTGGTCTCAAGCTGAGAATTCCTGCTGCTGCTGCCAGTGACCATGCCATTCTACCCTTTGTAATCAAACATCTCCCCAACAACACCACCTTTCTCTCCTTTCACATTCCTTAGACAAAAACCACTTAAGAGAAAGGCACTGATATATCATTTACCACTAGACCTCACTGCACCAACCCTCTCATGGTACTTATCTCCCATAAACGCATTAATCATGGCCTTTCTGCTGACACTCACCTGTTCACATACTGATCAAACTCCAGTTGGTCTCCTCTCACAAAATCAACTTTTATTACTTGATGCAATGACATTTGGACTTATCTGGGGTTCCCTTGCATGCCCAGACACACATTCTGCATTGAAGGTACAACAGAAATGTTACTTGAGGGCATCAACTCAGATATCATTGTGGTTAAGGGTCATTGGTCCTCAATAGCATTCCTAGAGTACTAAGACCATATAGAAACAGTGCTCCCCCTCTTCATTTCTTTATCCACAAACATTTCTCACTTACAAGCCTTGAACTCTGTTATAACAGACTTTATGAGGTGTCATGCACTTCTGTAGACTCATCCCTCATTTCCATTATACCTTTCATAAAACATCATTTTGTGTGAAACCACATAGCTTGGGTGTATGTCCAGCTTTGGGCCTGGGTTGTAGCTATACTAGGTTTGGTCCTTTCATGCGCTCTTTCTTGTGTCTCTTCCAGTATGCTTAGAATCACTTTTATGCTCTGAAGGTTAGACCTCAGTTTCATTACCATCCTTTCT
This sequence comes from Boletus aff. mottiae, assembly GCA_038093895.1. Taxonomy (NCBI): domain Eukaryota; kingdom Fungi; phylum Basidiomycota; class Agaricomycetes; order Boletales; family Boletaceae; genus Boletus; species Boletus aff. mottiae. Next base: position 22,437 of record JBBPTD010000218.1, on the reverse strand, counting down.
CATTCTCTCCCAAATTCCCCTTCTCATGTGGAATTCTTCAACCTTCATTGTATACATCATGTGACCCAGTGCAGACGACTCCCAGGCTGTCTGCTCACATACCCCACAAATCTATTACCTAGATTTAAGTGCTCTTCACATCTTGCTACTCTCATACTCATACTCCACATCTGTTGTATCCTGTCCTAGTATAAGCAGGATATCTTACATAGACCACTTCTCTCCTCCCCATCTCTGAAGAGTAACCATACCACAAAGGAAAAGTATTCAATGTTCTTGTGGTCTGTGAGGACATTTATAGGAGTTTCAGAGCCGTCCAAGTAGTGTTACCAGGACTTGAACATCTCAAAGATTGCCAGCAACTCCTTATCACAAGTGTCATAGTTCAATTCTGCTCCAGTCAAAGTCTAGGAGAAGAATGCAATGGGGTGGAGTTTATGATCAGAGGGATTAACAATAGAGAGGATGTCAGCAATGGTGTAGTTGGAGGCATCAGTTTCAATGGTAATAGGAACACTTGGAGCACAATGAATGAGCACTGGAGCAGAGGTGAAAGTGTTCTTAAGACATTGGAATGACTTCCTTGTGAGTGAGGTGGATCAGGGGAACCACAATGTCAGAGTAACCTTGAATGAAGTGATAATAAGAGTTGGTGAAGCCCAAGAAGGACTGAATATCCTTGACTTTCCTAGGCTCAGGCCAATCTAGAATTGTCTTGATTTTATTGTCAGTCATACTGAAATTTGATCTTTATTGTAGCAGTCCCATTTGTGACATGAAGGGAGGTATAGCTTGTGGGGTATGGGAAGAGTTGGTCAGTTACAGTGTTGGAAGGGCAATAGAGTTCAAGCTGGCTATAATACTGTTCCAGTGATTTGGCAGCCTTGTAAAAAGCAGCAATGTGACATGTTGTGGTCTGCAGGTTCTGGGAATCAGAAAAGTGGAAGTGAAATACAAAGGGTGTTGACAAGAGTTGCACCATTTGCTGCACATTCCAGGCAGTACCAGAGAAAAATATGGTTGACCCTAAATGAACGAGCAATTAGTATTCAAATAACAATAAGTCTAAGAGCACTCACCAAGAATGCAGACTAGAAAACAGGGGAGTTGTGATTTATATTTCGTCATATACTCCCTCGTATGCTTGATATAATATTGGATAGCCTGGAAATAAGGCTCTGCAGAGGCAACCACTACTTCATTCTTCATTGATGGAAGCAAAGTGTAGCTTATGGTGATCAAATACTTCCTGTAGGGCATTATTCCAATCACCTTCCTTTTTGTATAGATCAGTCATGATGTCCACAAGATCATCAGTAAAAGCTTTGTCATCTGCCCCATTGATCTTAATGTTGGTCTGACAGTCATGGAGAAACTGGTTGAAGACAGGGTGGAGTAATGTTGGTGGATGGGGTCTTCATGGTTGTAAGGGTAACCACAAGGTATGCAATGCTGATTCTGCTGCTTCCTGAATGCAGAGGGTGTACCAGAGCTGCAGGGCTTATCTTGCACATGGTCTGAGAGCCATCAATGGTGGGCACTGAGTAGTGGGTCTGTCAGATCATGGTCTCAAGCCACATGCAATGCTGACAGAGCCAGTTTAGAAGCATCTTGAAAACACTACCATGAGGATCATTCCCATTCTAGGAAAGGTTTCTTATTCATGCTTATTTGAATCAGATATTCAATAACAATTTGCAATTTCCAGGCTTGAGTGAATTTGAAATGCACATCATGGAAACTGTCCTCCATGGTTTTGCTTCCATCCAACAGTTTTCCCTTCCCAAGTTCAGCAGGAATTTCAGAAAGTTCCACATCATTGGTGGCTGATATCAGGTAGAGTTTGAGGGTGGCTGAAGCTGGATTACCACTTATTAAGTATGCAACCTGAGGTTTGATATTATTAACTAAGCAGTGGGATGAAAAGTGATGGCTGAAGATAGTGTCTGAGGACTCTTGTTTCCAAAAATCAATGTGGAACAGAGCTGGTGAGGCAATCAATAATCATTCAAATGTTGATCACAGCCATACATATATAAATGATAATATGGCCCTGTGTTTTAAAGTAGCTTGAAACTAATTGTGCATATCATAACTTGAACCCCATAGAAAGGCTAGATGGAGAGAGAATATATCTGAGATACTCAACTGTTTCAGAGTGGAATTTACATTTCTCTGGCTTGGCACATGAGCTATTAGCACAGAGACACCAGAGTACTTGTCAGATGCCATGTTATGGAAGTAAATCAGAATGTTGTCAAGGTTGATCACAACAAAAGCATTTAGCAAATCTGCAAAGATGGTGTTGACGAACCACTGGAAGGCTGCCAGAGCATTTGTAAGTCTGAACAACACTTGAAGGAGCCATAGTGAGTGCAAGAGGTCTTCCACTCATCACCCTCCACAAGTTGTAGAGCCAATGAGGAGCAAGGGTATTAGCCTTCTACTTGCTGAAGATGTCTGTGAAATCATAGTATTCTGAAGGAACACAGGAGAGGTTGAACCCTCATTAGAGGAAGCAATGGAAGCAGAGGCAGAGCAAGTGGAGATGTCTTCAGTAGACAGAAGGGAAAGAGTGACCTGGACAGAGGCCCTTCATTTTGCAGGCTTGGTGAAAAGCCACTGCATTAATGAAGGAAATGTGAGAAGCTGGAAGTCCAGGAGCTTTAGGCAAATCTAGGGAGCATCCCAAGGGAGGAGTGTCAACTGGCAACAAAGAAGGAATGCTTGGAGATATAAAGGGTGATATCAGGGTTGGCATCCCATCTGCAGGAGTTCAGAATGTGATGCTGCTTGTAACCAAATCAATCAACAGATTGTACTGGGTGAGCCAATAATGTCCAAGAACAAGGCTGCATAAAGGATCCAATGAGATTACATAAAATATAGTGAAGATGGAGATGCCAGAAGCAAAGAAGATGGTTAGATCTACTGCAGAGGATATCATGGAGGCTGAGGAGCCATCAAATTGATGGAGATTAATTGGAGGGATGGAGTAAGGGGAGATTTTGTGTTTTTTGATAAAAGCAGAATCTATAAAACAATGGGTAGAACTAGAGTCTACAAGGAGGGGTACATTGGAGAGATCATATGCAAAAATGATGATAATTGGACAAAGAGAGTTCAGATCAGAAAGAGTGGACATGTTGAGACATAACTCTATAAGAGCACAGTTCAGATCAATGCAACTTTCAGCCTATGCACAAAATATTGTTATTGTTATTGTCTTTCCATTTTACAGAACTACATATTGTTGTGAGTTCCACCTATTGAAATTCATTGCCAGTAATGATCCAAATTGCTCACTGGTGAGGTCTTGGACTCTAATAGTGATGATGACTTGGAGTCCTCAGATGCTTGTGCCCATGTGCTAAACATAGATGCACTTCTTGAGAATGCTCCAGCAGAGTCTGAGACGCTCCCTTCAACGTTGCAGACATACCAGACCACATACTGGCAGATGGCACATATGTTCAGATGGTCATTGATGAGACTATCCACTTATAGTGTCACCTCTGGAGATATATATATACTAGGGGTGGAGATATACTTGTATTATTTTATCTATAATATTGCTGTGATGAACCTGAAAGAGGGTTTTAAGTTGTGTTGCTTCAGGTACTTCAGTGCTTTGTGAGGAAGTTCTGAAGCTTTGCTATGCCCTTACCTTAATTTTATTACAGAATGTGGCTTGTATTCCAGATGTTACTTTCCTATCCAGACTTGTGCATGTTTCCAGTATCATTATGAAGCCAGGTGAAGAGTTGTGTGTAATAGATAAGACTACTCATAATCCTGCTATCACCTGCCTGGATTGTTGCTCCCAGATACCATCTCATGATGGGTGCAAGTAGGACAAACTGTGAGAAGAGTTAGCAAAACAAAATCCTATATGTTTTGCTGCCCCTTAGCCTCAACCTCCACTTGATGCTCAGCTTTGAAGGGGTCAGAGCAATGGAATTTTCCTGATCCTTTGCCAGTCCCCAGGGCAGATACCCAAATCCCCTTTCCATATCATCCTCATGGAATCTGCCCTGGATATTAACTGTAACTTTCAGCTTTCTGAAATGTGAGTTATCTGTAGTTCCAGGAATGTACATAGACTTACAAGGAACTTGGACAGAGGTTCAAGATGTTGTTGACCTCAGGGCACTTGATGGTGGGTGAAGGTTAGTGTGAGAGTTGCCATAATTTGGAGATCATTGACTTGTCAAGCACTGCTATCTCTCCTCATCATATCTTTTGAGCAGCTTAGCCTCCCATTGCATCAAAGAAGAAAGTCTTAATGGTACCAACTACACCACCTAGGGCAAAATGCATGTAATGTAGAAAACATCAGACGATTAACCACTATACAGTAGTTTGACGAGCATGTTATATATGAATGACTCACACACCTCATGGTGGCCTACCAGCAAGGCTTTATCAAGAGATGTATATATTCAGTTATGTGACTCTGCATGCATTGTCAGCATCACATCAACCTTATATACTATCTGATCAACTGATCAATGGTGTTATCATAAAAACAAATGATTACACTGTCAAAGCTCTCAGGCAGAATCATGCAGGGCTTATTGGACACTTAAAAGTCATGGTTCAGAAGCCTGAGTATTGGAAAACAAGTAATGTGAAAGTAAATCAGAGGTGTGGTAACTTCAATTTCAACATTGCCACACTACCAGGTGCATTTAGGATGCTCTGGCAGAGCTGCACCACTACATAGCAAGCAGTGTTGGAAACACTGACAAGTATCAATTTGTTAGCTTTGATGATTTCACACCTTATTTATCATTCATTTCATGTTCTAATGGTGATCATGTTGTTTCCCATGGTCATATTACTTGTCTACCACTTTTCAGCTTCTCTTTACCTTGTTGTGGTGTCTCTTATGCTTCCTAGTCCATTGTGGCTGATCTGTTTATGGTTGTTTACATTGAAGTGCAGTTACACCCTGGAGCATCACATTATATCCTTTAATTACATACTTACTGTGGACTCCAGGTTAGTATATCATTGTTATCCCTCTCAATATCATCTTGGTTACTAGTACATGTGAACTCCAGAGTTGTCCTGAGTTGATCCAGCAAGTGGATTAGCAGTCTGCATTTTTGGTCTCAAAAGAAATGACTCATTCAAGGGCTTTCTTTAGGCAGGTGTTTTGAAGAAAAAAGGCGACAGGTGTTTGTTCATTCTGTGGATGCCCAACAATGGAGTGGTGCTTGTGTACCATACATATCCTTGTCCAAATAAACAACAACTGGATTGGAGGGGAGTGAGTGAGTGCATGACCTTGGAAAGATTGTTTTGCAGGTGACCTCCAATGGTGGGTTTCTCCAGCACTGTTAGAGATATAGATATTGCATGAAGAGTGACATTGCTTGCCATACAACACATATGTATGTGTTAAATATGAGACTATATATATGCTAGGTTCCTGCTTAAAATGTTCAATTGTCAGTTCTTGGTGTCATTTGAATACAGGATATAGACCATAAAGGGGGCCACTGCTCAGCAATGCTGTAGATTCAGGTAATGCTAGAATGATACATGCAGTATGACCAAACATGTACTACCTGCAATTCAGAATTTTAATTGGTCAAACCCAACAATGCTGCTGAAGTATTATTGAGTCACTCCTGAAGGACCTGAAAACACTATAAAGGAATACATATTGGAGTGGGAATAGGCAGCACACAACATCTCCCAAACTCTATTCTTCATGGGTCTGATGAGGCACACAGCAACATGCACAAGTAATTTGGATTGAGTTTACTGTCTAGTCAATCTCTTTGAATGTTGTCAGACAATGGTTCATCAACATGCAGCAGACATTGAACAATTCATTGCCTTTGCACAGTGCTTGTCACAAGGGTTCACATGCATGTGACATTGGATGGATCCTTTTGTTGTCTACCTTATAAGCTTGCTTACCTCTTCCATGGCTGAATTCCATTCAGCAAAGTGATGTATACTCATGCCCACTTATCCCTTGTAGGACCTCAGATATAGCTACTTGTACAGAGCATCAGCAATCTCAACTATGTATTTCTCCTTGAGAAGAGATACTTGTTTTTGATGATATCCTAGATCATATCAGCACAAATCTGGACTTCCAGAGTCAATTATATAATCAGCAATTACCTATTTTGATCCAACTTGCAATTTTCTTTGATCACATTAGTCACTATGATAATGCAAGTGGCCCTGACAACCTAGCAGAATGGGTAGGAGTGAGTGTGGGTACTGTTGTAAACTCTACCCACTGAGTAATGCTTGCACTGTTTAATCTTTACAACAAATTCATCTACTTCTCAGAAGTGAATTACTATAAGATGAGGAAGGCATGGAGTTTTGTGGAGTCAAGAAGTTGCTGTTTGTGGTGCAATGGTGTCTTTGCTGTGGATGGGTCAGTGGTAAAGCTCCATATGAAGCCTAGTTACTATGGAGAAACATTCTACAACAGAAAATCAAACTATTTGTTAAATTGTCAGGTATTAAATCAATTGATTGATGATGTCATATAATCTCATAATCATTGACTATGGACTGGGCAGCCCTGGAAGTGTTCATGATGCTTACATGTTCCAGGAAATGAAGATTGCACAGGAGCATGAAGATGTTGTTTCTTGTAAACACTGGACCTGGGCAAATTCAGCATATTTCTCATTAAAGTGGTGTGTCGTACCATTCAACTTGATGGAGGCAGTTAACCCACAGACAAAATACCTATAACTGTGACTGACATGTTTCAATGCTTTCACCACACTGAAAGGAAGGTTTCAATCCTTGCAGGAACTCTGACTGCTGATCTGATCTGAGAATGACTTGGAATTTGCCATGCATTGGATCAAATGTTGCTTGATATTGTACACCATGATCTTGCATTTTGAGGAAGAACAGATGGACAATGGAACACTAGAGAAGCAAACAATGGGCTGGGCAATGAAACAGGGCACAGAATTGTATGATAGTGATGGTGATATGTTCCCACTTGATGATCAATTAAGGAATACACCTGGACAACAATTCCAGGCACATTTGATGGAATATCTTTTCGTCAAGCATAACCTTCATTTTTAAAATGGAAATGGTATCAAATAAAACAAATGTGATTGGGTCATGTTAAAAATATGACAGGAAGATATATAAATATATGAAAAGATCACCATCAGTTGGAAGTGTCCAGAGCTTTTGGAAAAAACCAAGACATCATCTTGGCCTACTCAACCTTGATCTTGGCATGCTGGAGCTTCAGTGCAAGCACATCACACTCTCTGTCCAGTATCAAGGCATCCCCTTGATGAAGGTCAACATCAACCTTCTTCTGCTCAATGTCAACCTTCTTTTCCTCAAGCCAGCACAGGCAAATCTTCTCAGCTTCATTATATTTATTAAGTTGTTCAGATTGAAGATAGGTAATTTCCTTGTCATGCATATGGAATTGAACTCTCAAGCCATAGCATTTGTTGGCATACACCATTCGGTCACAGCCAAGGTTATTCAGGTCAGCAACTTGATCCTGTTTATCCATGATCTTCTGCTATATTGACTTTCTTGGTAGAGCTACCTTGGAATGGTAAGGGGGGTGGGATGAGTGCTTTTGTCCACTGGCACCAGCGGAGAATGGACTTGCCTCTTGAGTACTTGGTGTAGTAGACAAGGAAGAGTGGGGGGGAGTATTCTAAAAGGCCAAGTGGGTGTCCCAAAATGGAGTCAGTGTGTGAATCTTTGTGGGGGGAGCAGGATTCTCAATGGACTGGTGACTTGTGTTAGTCCACAGTCCATACATTCTTTAACAGACATACCAATGAACACTTTCTAGATAGTGGTGGTGGTGGTGCTTTGTCAAGTTTCATATCCTCATCACCACCACCAGCTCCACATTGGATATCCTGCATTGCAGAGTCTTTATATGATACTCCATGCATCTACCAGTGGTCATCTTGCATGTCCTTATCCTTGTCATCCTCACTAAATCCACTGTTATTCAAGCCATCATCTTAAGGTTCAGGTTGATCAGCAGAGGTACAAGACAGGTTGTCTTCATTTGTAGGTGCTGTATTTTTGGGATTGTTCTGCTGCTGCACATTGTCAGAGCACTGAATGACCTTTAAAAGAGCACTTCCCTGATCCCTATTATACAAGGAATTTAAGGTTTTGGCAGCAAATGAAGGCAATCTACACCACATCTCATGACACTCCTTATACTAGGAAAATATGGAGATGACTTTCTCTATTGTGAATGTAAGGTTCCAAGGCAGGATATGAAGGATAATATGATACATACCAAAGGGATTAGCATATGATGAGTATGAGGAGTCGATCATAACACCTTCACCAGTTGACCAGAACTGAGAGGCCTGTGCATAATATTTGTTTTTCAATCTGTTGGAATTGATCAGTACAACAGTTAGCAAGAAAAGGGAGGTATAATACTCTGTAATTGTTATACAGATGTCCTTCTTGTTACATCCTGAAGCTTTACTTCCAGCTGGGGCATTTTCACCAGCAACCTTGTCATTGAAGAGGATAACATGATCAGCAGAGTGTTGAAAAAGCCATGTGATAAGGAAATCAGTGAGATGGGGAACTTCTCCCACTTCACTGAATCAGTGGTAGTTGATGTGGACTCCTGTGAATGACTGATAATAGTTGGCTGGGACTTTGCAGATATGGCTGGCTGACAAAATGAAAGGCCTCTTGACTGACCTCTTCCACCCCTACTCTCAGTAGCTGTGGTTGTGGAGGTATCCCTACCCTTTCCCTTTGCATTGCCTTGGGGGGGAGGGTTATCCAAAGTCATGGTATGTTTCAGCAGGCACTACAGTTGAGTAGAGTGTCAAAGGGGTTGTTAGGTGGGAGAAATGTCTTTAAGCTCTGATTTAATTTTCCAGCCAAGCCAAGCTGAGGCCTTGTGCGGGACCTAAGCTGGGAGAATTTGAAACCTGCTAATACCCAGCTGCAACATTTGTACACATCAGTTGAGTAAAGCTGCAATGAAAACCATTGAGATGTACAGATTGATTTGCTCTTAGATCAAAGATATATTGGCTGAGGGTTATATTCTTGGAAGGGCATGCTAACTTCTTCCATGGTTGAACCTACTAGCAATGTTTTAATGTATTTAATACAGATCTACCACAAAATACACACATATCCTTGCAGAGTTATAGTGGTGGTGGTAGCAGATGATCATATATAAAGTTTCCTGCAAGACTTGATCATCGTTTCTAAAAATGAATCCATCCTTTCTGTTGAGTGAGTATGAGACTGTGGTGAACCATGCAACATACTGAAGTAGGTCCATAGCTAATCTGATTTCAGTGGTGGAATGTTGTCCTTCCATGGGGATAAAGAATGTCTTCATCATTGATGCATTAATTTGTAAGACTCTCATCAATAAGGAAACTAAAGTGAGCTAGTTAGAATGGAAGTACCATACCAGTCAGTGGATCCTCAGGGGTCCTATCAACTTGCATGAGGATGGTACAATAGACCAGATTCCAATTTTACTGCAGCTAGAATTATGTCTTGAGCGACAATGGACCAAAATTCACTCTGGAAATACACTCATGTATATGACATGAAACTAGAGTTGTGAACAAATAGGACCCACTAGTCTGATTGACAGATGCTGACCACTTGATTGTTCTTCTGATTTCCAAATGCCCAAACTAACATCATAATTTCTGATAAATGGTTTGTTGAGTAAATAAACTAAATGAATAAAGGAAAACTAACCAATCAAAATGCCTTGGAAGGCATCACAAGGCTGTAAGGAAGGTCACCACCCAAAGACACAACAAACATATTGAAACAGAACACTATTTATTGGAGAAGTAATGAAGGCAGTCACTGATATCTCACCTCTGGCTGAGAGGTTGAGATGTCAATGGTAGAGAGCCTCCACAGCACTCAGGCATAATCTTTTAGGGAGCTGCCATAGCAGAATTGAGTTATCTGTATTTGTTTTCCCAGATAAAAACTTATATTTCACCCCATCAACATCTGTACAAAAAAACATTAACAGACAAATGGCAGTGAATGGTAGTGGTTGCAGATGAAGGAGGAAAAGCTTACCTCATGCAGTGCATGTTGGGATAGTGTGAAATGAGTTTAGTTGCATGTTCAAGATGTCAAGTGATATATTTTAGAGCAGTGTGATATTTTCATACTATAAGAATTGGCACAACATTCTTGGTCCACCTGTTGTGCAAACAATAGCTCAGTGCAGCAAACAATGGTTCAGTGTGGCCCTTGATCAATCACCAAGCTCAATGGATGTAGCTGTCCTGTGCTCCACAGCTGTCATGTATGAGCATCTCCGCTTATGCATGCCATTGCTGGCAGTTGCATCCACCAATGTGACCATGGGAATCATATCATATATGTCACAGCTTGGAATTAGTGTTTCAAAGTTCAGTTTCCAACTGAAAAAAAGACTGGTGACTAGACTGGACTGCAGTTGCCCATTGGCTTATTTTGAAGGTACATTCAGTTGCAATTGCAACACTTCAGGCAACCAAAAATATCAGCAGCAACTGGTTGCAACCAGTCACAACCAGTGTACAGCCACACCCTATTTAGTATCATTGTTTAGAAGTTATAGTAATTTATTTCGATTTTATTCACCCATATTGTTCTCATAGCTTTTCTATTGACCAACTAATGATATGTGAGGTTAAAATGGACATATTGCATGACTGTGTTGACCGATTTAAATAGATATTAGGTCATCAGAAAGCTGTGTGTCAGCACTACATTCTGTGTGACTACTATGAAGCATGATTTCCATGGGATAGGGGCAAAAAGACCAGTTCTTCAGAAATTAATTGCAACTGGTTGGCCACTCATCTAGGACTGATTTGGACTGATTTATTTCGCTCCAGTTGCCAGTTGCAAGTCCCTGGGAACTTCTCAGGACTAGTTTCAGTCAGCCTGCCTAATTAGGAAGCTCAAAAACTGGACTGGACCAGACTTTTAAAGATTACTTGGAATACTCATATTATATATAATCAATGCTCCACTACTACACCTTTGCTGTATATGTTCCTATCTTCATCTGAAACCACTATGAGAAAATATAGTACATAAATAGTAGTTGTAGTGCAATGCAGTGTCAACAAAGAATCATAGTGTAAGTTTTTTGTTATTTGGAAGTCATTGTTTTACTCCATATTAAACACCAATATTTTACTTATAGGGTTCTCTCAGTCCATCCATCCACCTTCCTTATTTGCCATGCCACAAGTCTCAATCAAGATCATGCCTGTAATGTATAAAGATTCAGCATTCAATGCACTCTTCTCTCTTGCCAAGGGTCATATTATAACTATATGCTTTTTTCAACTGCTCTAGCTTATGTTGGCAGGGGAAGAAGAGGAGAATTGGCTTGACCTAGTTAACATCATCATTGACAGAGGGGTTAAAGGCTTCCGGGAGATCCAATCTACTCTCCATGAGCACAATTCCAATGCTAGCTGTTGGTCCTTGTTTCTTCTGAGCATATTCTGTCACTAATGCTGAACTTGCAGTCCAGCAAATGGACTGCCTCAGTGTCTGATTGTATTGCATCCTCTGCTCTTTCCAATCATGAGTTCATGAGCTATTTCTTTTTTTCACTTGCCCTCTGACAACTTATTGACAGTTCAAGCTAGACCATTGTGGCAGTATTGTGCCACATGGCAGATGATATGGGACTAGGCAGTAGAACTCTTTAAGTTCCCGGAGTTGGTTGACATCATGTCAACAACTTTCAGTGTTGGCTTTATAGAATCTAAGTGGTCTTTGACATTCAACATTGTCTTCAAGTCTTCTAGACCCCAATTTGACAATGAGCAGAGCCTAGCCACCCTCACAGATGATGGAAACACCCATCCATTCTTTCTGGCTCCTCTTTGGATTGTTGAAGACACCATAAAAGTGCTTAGCATGTCAATCAGTGCATCATGCATGTTCATTCCAAGTTTCCAAATTTCCACCTCTCATCCTCCCAGTTCCAATGTTCAATGCCAGCCTAAGTGTCACAAGTCAGTATACAAGTCAGCTTCCATCTTTCTTGATGTTTTTGCAAATAAAGGGGAATGAAGATGACAGTGAGGGTGGGGGCAGGGGTGAAAGTGAAAATGAGGACGTTGCCCCTCTGAATCCCATCACACAAATCCACCCTGCTGGACAGGCACACTACCATCAAGTCCTCCAGCAGCAAGGATGAGGAGAAAGGAAAGGGGAAGAAGCACTGCCAGGGCAGGCACTCTGAAGAAGGGGAGAAGTGCAAGAATTGTGTGACTACCGCTGCCAAATCATCCTCTGTCTCATTCACCTTTGCATACTTCTGCCAGGAGTCTGTGATCTTTAGCCTGGCCTCTACTGACTTCATGAAACCAGTCCCAGACCCTTATGCCCTCACACACACCACCAGCACAACCTTCTATGGTCCTTCCACCTTCTCTCAGATCCCTGTGACCATCTTTCTTGCCCATCATATTGGGGTGATCTCCACTGCTCAAGTTGTTTGCAACCTTGAGCCAGTTGCCACTTGCTGCCATCAGCAGCAACACTCTACCTTCAATGAGGCTGGTGTCTTCAACACTCATACCATTCCTCCCAACCACACCAACCCTTCCATGCCCTCTCTCATAGAGCATATGGAGACTCTCCAAATTGTCAAGCTAGGCTCCAGTTCAGATGATAAGGATGTTGTTAGCCTTGGCAGGGGCATGGAGGTCAATGAATATATAGAGAGGTTCTTCAATGAGACACTTGAATTGCAAATCAAGTCCCACTCTTTTTTTGTCTGTTTCTCACAACTATTAATGCACAGATTCTTTCACCTCAGAATGTATGTAGCTTTGCTTCCCATACCCTGTAGTAGATACAATGGACACTATTACTACCCATTTCCCATTATCTATGTGTGTTTAGGGCCGCTAGCACCACAATTCAGCAGTTGGAGGAGTTCCAAGTCAAGGAGACAGCATGTATCATGGAGATCCATGCCCCAAGGATGTGGAATATGCTTGAGTCACTGCTTCAGGTGAAGCAGTGGCAGGGGAAGTTGAGCAAGTCAGGGAGCTTTGAAAGTCTTGACCAGGATAGAGAGGACCTGTGGATGGATAATGCCAATACCTAGTGGAATAAAGTGGATAAAATAGACTTTGAAGGGTCATTGATCAACTTACTGGCAATAGTAACTGGCCCTCATCAGCAAAAGAAATGCAGATGAAATGTTGATCTATGATTAGGGTCATGATCAGTCATAATTAATAGGCATAGGGTTGCACAACTCATCAATATCATACAGAAAAATAAAATTATCTACAGTATACTAATGTAGGGCATCAATCAAAAGTCAAATGCACTCAGTGCAGAGCATAATTGGGTTCTTCTTACAATTAGTGCTCATGCCATACAATGTCATTAATACACTTGCACACTTTGGCATCTCAATCTCCACAGATGCCATAAATATGGCATTGCAATCACTGTTAATGGAATCAGAGCATACCTTGCAAACACTTGGGCAATCACTGATTGCATCATATGTGTATAACAATTTTGATGTTGATCTAAAAATGCACATTCCAACAGTTGAGAAATCAAATGAGTCATTGAAGCATCTTATGTCTGATTTACTATTCCTGCTTGTCCATGGAGTTACACTGGATGACCTACATGCTTGAAAGAACTGTGGAAAAGTCATTATTAAACCCAAATGGCAAAAGGGAACAGTGCTGCACCTGATGGGATCTGGTAAACCTGCACGAGCCTAAGGTAGCCAAGGTGCAACCTACCAATGCAACACTGTCATGCCAGTATCACCAATTTACTGTGTGGATGTTTTTGCATGACCTCTGTGCCTATGGACTCAAATACTTTTTGTCAGTTCAAACCTATGATTACATATCCAGACCCAATAGAACAGATGCCACTTGTTACAATGCTGATTTTTGTGACATGAGCAATGGACATCAATAACTCAATAGTAAGCGGAAACATTCATGCCATCATCCAACTCCTCAAGCAAGGTGGGGTCCATAAATCTGCTCAAATGAGCTTAGGAGAGGACATGATGGATGACCAGAACTCACCAGACATATCACAATATATCATCCTCATACATGGTGACCTTGGTACAGCTGAATGGCTCTATTCTGCTCAGCTGCACTGCTCCATCAAATCAATACCCTGACATTATTTTCAGCATGTCATGTTTATCCTAGGGCTCTTCCACCTGAAGATGGTATGTATGAATGTCTTGTGGTGATGCTTTATCTACCTGCAGGCAGCACATGAGGATGAGATCTGCCTAATAAATGATGTGGTGCTACTTTGGCCAATGGAAATCCTTACCTTCATCTTAAAATCAAGGTTTTGCCATATGCACCAGCTAATTGGCCATGCAGGTATATGTAGATGGCTGAATTGTTGGTTGGTGTACATTCAGGCCAAGAATCAAGGACTCGCCAGCCTCGATGATTTGCATCCATCAACCAACACTAAAAAAGCTACAATCAATGAATCCTATGGGTCAGCCAATGAAGTGGCATGGAGTGTACTGGTGCATTGAGCTTAACAACCTATTCATCAAGGTACATTAAAGTATATTCACTTGTAGAAAACTCAATGATAATGCTTGGCAGGTGAAAAATGGGGGCAAGGGTCCAAACTGAACCATTGACCAAATAATCCTTGAGTCCCTGTTAGTTCAAGTCTATAGAAATGTTCAAAAGATCATACAAATGAATTTCAATCATGCCCATCTCACCACTACCCATGGTACACCAAGTATGACCAAAACATTCACAAAACTGCAAGAGAAACTATTATTAAGCTTACCTCACATTGCATGTGCAGGAAGACAAAGCCAATATGTTATAGAGGACCTCAGTGACAAAGGATTAGCAATGTTGGAGAAAACAGTATGTGCAGAAACAAATGAAAAAGTAAATGTACCAGATAATGAAATAGAGGAGAGTAGGGTGGAAATGGAGGATGTGTTAGTCGAATTACTCTAATGAATGGTGTATCAATTATATGGCACTACAGAGATGGAGACACAAACATCACATTCTCCTTTCCCGCAGCTGCACTAGTAGCGCCAAACTCAGACTGCTGCCTTGGGCAGATTTTGTTTCTGATATGAAGTGAGCTTACAGTCAAGTGAAGTTATGGAAATTCTTACCATCATGGCCCTCCTGACCACAGACACTACACTTGTTGCAATGCTTGACAATGGGGGAAGGAGAAAGAACTTGGTCCATCATAAACCCATGCCATTTGCATGCAAGGTGGTTAGTATCTAAGAGGTATTGAGTATATATAGGAATTCAAATTCAAAGTCTCCCACTGGCAATTTTGTTATCATAGCAAACATCAAAGACTACCCTACAATAGCTGAGATCCAGACAACTTTCCACATTGATAAGGAGGCCGATCCTGTGGTCCAGTGAGGAATTATCATTCATCTCTTTGACAATTATCGTCAAGGTGACAGTGTTTGCATTATCATTCTGGGACTCTATGAAATGGTTGCTGGCTGCCCCATGTTTTGCAGAACACAAGGAGCTTGGTAGTTCTGCATCTCCCACCTTTCATTTCTGTGTCTCTGCCTTCAGTGCCTTTTTTGGGAATAGAAACTCATCCTGAGATTTTTTGGGTGGAGCTTTGATTTCAGGGAGAGGGGATGATCGAGTGGGGTTGGGATTGGGAATTGGGGAACTTAGCCACATTATCTCTTAGCTACAACTACTTCACTCCTCAGTAATGTCCTCAGTAATGGAAAGTCCATGGTTGTAATTCTTGACCTTAGATGATATTCCGGCTCTCCGAAAGGCCAATGCAAAGCAGTCTTATCCAATCATGAAGCTACTTCTCTCACAGCTGACAATTGACATACTTCAAGTCCATTTGGATACTGTGGGTGCAGATGTACACTGGTTTGATCATTCTGTCCAGGAACAACAGTGTAAGCAATCTCTATTCAGATTAATGTGCCTGGATGTTGTCCCTAATGACTGCATATAGACTTTACATTCACACTTCTAAATGAGCTTGGAGTACACATACCAGACAAGATTCCCTATGATGTTTGCAGCAAGTATTCTATCCAGTTCACAGATAGCAAACCAGTGCATGGAAAGAAGACCAAGCAAGCCTACATCCATTGTACAAGAATCTATCAGTGCCTTTGTGGCACTGATCACTCTGCCAACTCAAACTCCACAAAGCAGCGGAAAATTGGATGGATGGACGTTGGATGCATTTCATTGATCAAACTCGTCACTACCCATCATGGCAATGACAACAAGATCCATATGTATTTCACTATATATTTTGATCACTGGGCCTGCTAACCAATAGTCAATTAGAGCAAAAATTGCTGTTCATTGATGAGATCTCAGGAATCATCAACCACACAGCTGCTTGTAATGCTGAAGTTGAAATAATATGGAATCGGCACATTTCACTCCATCCAGATATCCAAAGTTATGCTCTTGAGCTTTTGACACTGCATGTCCCTCTGGTTCAGCTTCAGCAGCATTGTTGTGATTTTGCAAAGCAGAAATTGGGGATGCAGTGGATGACAATCACTACCAGTACATTCTCAGTGACAATGAATACTCTTTACTGTATGGCTCCCATTTCACCACCCTGGGAATCTCACAAAGATCTGCCACACAAGAGAATCTTGACAAGTGGTTCCATCCAATAGATCCATATCCTCCCCTTTCAATTCTTATCAAGTTGTGTCTTTACTACCAGCCTTGTGGTGATGGTGACAACAATCAGTTCACAATTATCATCACCACTCCTGAGCAATGTGACATGGCTTGGCATTATGCTCATAAGAAGTTGCTCCTTCTATATGACACCTTTGAAATCAATTCCGCACGATCACTTCTCTTCATCCGAATGGCTGTCAACAAGGAGAATACAGAGATTCCAATTGTTTTTTTCTATTTTACAGCCCACAAGACAACAGTAGCTATACTCAAGCTGTTCTTGTGCTATTCTGAGAATTTAAAGAGTTGATGAACTTTGTGATCTGAGTTTTATCTCTGAGTCTCTGACTAATGCTGAGTAGCCCAAACCTGTGCCAAACCTATGCTAATCTCACATTGCTCACAGTTGTAGAGACCCTCAACATCAAGAGAAAATTTTTGAATAGAGCTGAAATACATAAGGCTGATAACAATCCACCACTCCCTCCAGATACCACTATGTCTCATGTATCCATGAAGAACCAACTGCTGAACACACTTGACATATTAAAATTCAATGTCATGACATAAAAAAGGGACAACTTACAGTGTTGTGCAAATGAAGATGAGGATTTGGATGACTCAGATGATGATGAAGACAGGAGTAATCTGGATGAAGACTTAATTTTCATCTCCTCCACTTTTGTTTTCCTGATTCTATCTGATCTCATATTTGATGGAGTAACCAGTCAACAGAGTCAATTGACTCAACAGAGGAGAGAGATTGACATTATCAGTGCCTGCTGGGTGGAATTAAAGTACTTTGGGATGAAGTTGAACAAGTCTGTGTTCTGAACCACATCACTGAGCCACCACTACATGCATCACAGCTCCACCTTCTTGAATGAGCTGAACAATGACTGCCTTAGCATTGCTTATGCCTCAATATATATGTTATGGATTTTGTTCAATCTTATAGTTTGGTTATTTCTTCTGCATCCACCCATCTAGAATCCTTGAAGGTGGTAAAGCCATCATAATATCTCCATACAGATTTCAATCCATACTATTGGTCCATGGAAGGTCATTCATTAGCCTCATTCTCAGATAAGATGCATCATATCATAGCTGTAGAAATATCTACCACTGAAGATGGAACTAGGGTATATATTAAGTGAAGAACTTCCCAGTGGGATTGAAACCAATGTAGGAAAAGATGGTCAGACAGAATTTGTATTCAAATTGAGTGGAAGACTTACATCATATCCCTGTCTTTGAGGCAGATATAGCATCTATCTTGGAGCACTTGCCTTCTGAGAACATGTCTGATATATTTGCCATCCATTTGAAATCCCAGGAAATTAGGCAGATATTACATTTAGGATGTATAATCACCTTGGACAGCTTGCATTTCCAATAAGATATATCCCCATCCCACAGCTGCAGTCATGAAGGGCAATGATGTATCTGGGATGGCTCATACATAACAAGAAAGCCACTATGTTGAGTCCAAAATAGCCATATATTATACCTGAAAATGGAGAAGTTGAGGGTATGGCCATATATAGTCAGATATGTTTCATGCAGGAGAAATCTCTCTAAGAGTCTTTCTCATTAATGACATATGGTTTTCATCACCTTATAAACTAACTGATGCCATCTCTATTTCTCTCTAACTCCCACTCATTATAAACTCAGAAAAAAGGTAAAGAGAATTTGCAAAGGGTTTGGTTACCAATTGCTGTTGTGGTATTGCTCTACCAAACTCTTGGACTGGTTGGAGCAGTTCTTCAAGGTGGCCTCAAGTTGCAAAATGTGGGTTTCCACCTCCTTAGGTGTTTGTTTCTTTCCATCTCAGTTGCTGATGTGGGATTTAATTGAGCAATCTTATTGAAATGTTGAATTTGTGATTGAGCTCTCTTGCATGCTGAACAAACTTGTGAGAAGCATGTATGTAACAATCACACCAAAATATATCTCTTATGTTCCACACAGTATAATGAGCTTGCAAAGCCAAAGCTGCTGATGACCACTACCAGGATCCTACTGTGTCAAGTATCAATCAGCAATTCCTGAAAGTTGCCTGGCAGTCAGGAAGTGATGATACCACCATCCTTACATCATTTTCCCATGCCAACAACTTGTACTTCCAGAACTCTTTTGTACTTTCACTTGCCATCCTTTTGTCATGACCTAGAATTCACCAAGTTTAACTTCAATCAACTCCAGAATACCTCAGACCACCTTTTGACCTCAGACCTAGATATTGTCAAGTCCAACTGCATTCCAACTCTGGAATACCTTGGACAACCTTTGACCTCAAGTCAACAGACATATCTCAGACTTATACCTCTGAACTCTGTACCTTTATCAATCCCTTTCAGCTCTAGTTTGCATTTCACCTGTCAATTGGTACAGCCTGCCCCAGCTGTGTTCCATACTCCTTTCAATTATCATTCTGCTTCTATGTACATCACCTTTGTGTAGTACTTATGGATCCAGATTTCCTCCAGATTTTTAGTGTATATAACACTTCTGTATTCTCCATTGTACAAGTAGTACAAATATCTCATCAGACTTGTCCTAGTCTCATCTACCATACCCAACCCTCCTATCTATATACATCCTCTTCATGATCTTTACCCCAAACCTCTGAAATACCAGGACCAGTGAGTTTGGCAAGGGTGCGACACATAAGTTCTGTGCTGATATTCTCAACAACTCTGCTCCTCTGATCATTCTGTCCTCCAACACCTCCAGGCAATGCTGCTAGCCAGTGACCCATGTTGGCGCCTACTATGCATCTTGTCCAAATGGACTTTGGTCCTTCAACTTCAGACCTGACTCGTAACCTCAATACCTCAACAACTTCAGACCTCTGCCAGAGCTAGACCTTCAGGAGAAATATGGACTGTGACACCTTTGGAACAAAGAATACCCATGAGTGCCAGCTAGATTGCTTTTTTCTTGCAATTTGTATTGTGGATCATGAGTGCAGTTTAATGTATTTCAAGGCATATGATATGTTATCCTCAGTAAGTGATAACAACAGTTATAGATATTGATGGTATTATAACCACCTTTCCATCATCAATTACATTCAGGCTGCCAGAAGGAAAGTATTTGAAGAAGGACTTGTAAACCCCATTGGTATGAATACTTGAGCAGATTCAATCAAGGTGGAGGTGAATTGAGGATTCAGGGAGGAGCAACCATGTGTTACCACCACTTTGAAGTGACCTTTGGCACAAGGAAGAAAGAAGGGGGGGATGAGCTTTCCATTCTTTGTGAAACCCTGATACCATGATGGGCTCACTGGTGAAGAGAATAAATATGAGAAAGAGTACCAAATCAAGGAAAAGAACTGGAAGATTCTGAAATGCTTGCACTAACACCATTCATTATGTTAACCTCAGCACCTGTCCCAACCAGCTCATCTACTCTATCATCAACTCTATTTATGTCCCCTTCCACTCAGGTGCAGTTTCAAACATGTCCACTGACTGATATAAAGGAACATGGTGTCCCCAAATAACCAACCCCCAACACATGCTCAACATGCATGCATGGACTTTGCCTCTGTATTGTGGATCCACATGCCTATCACTCAGTAAAAGCCCCAAAGAGGGCATGATCTCTATCAAGAGTGCACATGTATCTATCTCCATTGATTTTTAGTGAGGAGAGCTTGAGGACAATGGTTCCCATGATCTCCATGGTAAGATAACTTGCATTGGTTATTGCATGATCTCCATTTGAATTAAATGATTCAAATGTCTTCACTCCCCATTACTTGTAGTAGTAATAGGGTGACTATAGCAGACAGTGAAGTTTGAAACACCCTTGCCACCAACATGAACTAGTACTACAACATTGTGGTCTGTCCAGGTCAAGGTGACCTATCCCAGAATTGCAAAAATAATTGATGTCCCACAAAGCAACAACCTCAGCAATCAATGCCATTATGGTGACTCATATACATGTATTCAACCTTATAACTTTAATTTTATTGAACACATATGACTTTTCCATAGAACAATGGTGAGCAAAGCAGACCTATCATTCAATTTTAACCATCCCTTGGAGATGGGTCAGAGCTTCTAAGATTACATGTTCATCCCTGAAAGCTCTCTTCATTTTCAATTTCATGGCTATTTCCATATCAATCATATATCATCTCCACTTTCAGCTAGTTCTATATATTATATATTTGCTTGATTTAAAAGTAACTTCCAAAACCATTGCAATAAGTAACCCTAATGTTAATGCCTTCACTTGGTTGATATCTAAACACTTTGAGTTCATTTGGAATCCCCCTGAGCCTTGAAAATAAGTTGTTTGGATCATACCTAACCCTATCAGCATCTGAAAATGATTCTGAAAACAATGTTACAGATTGTTGGATAACATAATCACATTCCATCATACATGATAGAATAAGTCACTGTTTCATATTGCAGTGATCTAAGGCTGACCACACTATTCTTGGTTTCTTTCTGTATGCTCTTGATACAACAGGATGTTCCAAGTATCATCCACCAGGAACTAACATAGTTGTCAATGTAGTCATCTAATTAACCACAAAATTACTTCAACTGTGCTTGTCCAAATTTTGGATGGGTGAATTGACAAGACTGAACACTAGTAGTAGTAAGTATATTCTTTGACTGGAAGGAGTCAAATCTAAGTATGTTATGTAGTGTCAGGTCACTTTCTACATCCCAAACAATGTTTTTGCTGCCTTATATCCAATTAGCATCTAAGCATTATAATGTGGGGACTGCTTTGGGTACTTATTAAGTCATCAGAGGCCCCTTGGTCATCAGTACTACATTCTGTGGGGCTAGTGTGAAGCATGATTCCCATGGAATAGGGGCAAGAATACCAGTCTTTCAACCAGTTGCAACTGGTTTGGCAACTAATGATTTAGAGCTATTGAGACCAGTTTTGGACCATTTGCCTAATTAGGAAGGTCAAAAACCGGACTGGACTGGACTTTTAAACACTATTTGTGCCATATTTTTCTCCTGTATGTAATACATATTGTTATTAATAGTGAACAATGTTGGTTTTAGGAATACTGATCATTACAGAGCTGGTGTCAATTGTCTACACAAACACACACAAACAGTTGGGACTTCTCATCCTCTGTCATGACCCAGAATTTACCAAGTCCAACTCTGATCAACTCTGGAATACCTCAGACCACCTTTTGACCTCAGACCTAGATATTGTCAAGGCCAACTGCATTCCAACTCTGGTCAACTCTGGAATACCTTGGATAGATAACCTTTGACCTCAAATCAATGAACATATTTCAGACATATATCTGTATACTTGTATCTATATTAACCTCTTTCAGCTCTAGTCTGTATTTCACTTCTTGATCAGTATAGTCTGTCCTGGCTGTGTTCCGTGCTCCGTTTGATCATCATTCTGTTACTTTTGGTGATTTCGCACCTCTTGTAGCGTTCATTTCGTGTTCTAATGGTGACCATGTTGTTCCCCATGGTCACTTTACTTACCTACCACTTTTCAGCTTCTCTTTAGTTTGTTGTGGTGTCTCTACCCATACAACACTTTACCTTTGTGTTTCACAGTCCATTGTGGCTGACCTGTTTATGGTTGTTTACTTTGAAGCGCAGTTACTCCCTGGAGCGCCACATTGTATCCTTTGGTTACTCACTGTGGACTCCAGGTCAGTAGATCATTGTTATCCCTCTCAATATTA
>JBBPTD010000217.1:0-39704 GCA_038093895.1 Boletus aff. mottiae | reverse complement strand
GGTCGGTCTTCTCTTAAGATTAGTCTCCTTGATCGTAGTTAGGGTCCGGGTATACCCGGACTATAAATGTTTGTACATTGGAAAATATGATTAGCTTCCGTTTTGGCTCACAACTACCGTCACCGTCTACCATCTACCGTCTAACGTCTACCGACTCGCTGTCCAACGTCTTTACGCTTCTTCCTTCTCTTCACCGTCGTCCTTACCATTGACCGGACTACCGGACTTAACAACCGACTCTACCGCTAACGACCGGACTTCGACCAGACTATTGAGTCGGACTCCTCGGGCTTCTTCTCTACTTCTTCCCCACTTTCTAAGAGTCCCTTTCTTTCACGCTAATCCAGTAGGACTTGTCCTACCACACGGACTAGCATCTTTACAGCGGTGCAAGTGCCTTGCACAATGCCGTGGTCTTGCATCAGTGTCTTGTCATATCTTCCATCAACTGAGACCAGAATGTCCAATGTTCATTGAGATCTGAAGGCTATCTAGTCAACAGCTAGCCACAGGCTAACCATCAAGCTGATTGGCAGATCTGAGAGGGAGGTGGCACAGCCAATTGTCTTTGAACCAAGGATACCAGAGAGGGACTGGGAGATGGTGTAACCAGACGACCTAAAGGACATGCTGTGATAATGGAGTCATAGAAAATGCAGAATTAAAAAATGTAATGCTAAGTGTCCATTGTAGTAATGTGACCTGTGATCCAGGCAGGTATTCCAGTTATGTGAGTCATCTTTGCAATAATAAATTGTGAGAGATAATGTAACTGACAACATGGAGAGGTTTTTAAGTCCAGGATGAGGTCAACAATCAAAAGCTTGACTGTGATTGCTGTGACACTGCTGCAATGGCAGCAGCAGCAGCAGCATGTCTCTGCTCAGCAGTGCCAAGCATCAAAGCCTTGTTAATGCTGCACCACAGGTGAGACAAGGTTGTAGATATGAACAGGGTGATGCTCATGTGCGGAGTCTCTGAACTTCATTCTCTGCCTGTTGGAGCCTCGTCTGAAGCTGTTGGGCAGTCATCTCAAGATACTTGACATGGGTGATAGCACGGTCAAGAAGGAAAACCTTTCTTGACTTCTGGTTGGAGACAGGGAGGTGTCCTTGAGCCGGCAGTAATTGTCATGAAGCTTGTCACAATGCCTCTACTCTGACTTGATGCACTGATGACAAATGGTCTCACAGTGGACATTGGTCATGTTTTCAGCTGTGATTGCAGGCTGGAACTTGACATTGTCCTTGTCAGAATCATCATTGTGGGACTTTCATCTCGGGGTCTTTGCTGTGAAATGAGTAGTGGGTGCTGTGATGAGATTGAAGTGATGAGATTGGGGAACAGATGCATATGGAATGCTATGGATGGAAGAAGGAGAGTGAGTGCCACTCCTGCAACTGTGCCTGCCAGAAGTGAGGTCATCAGAAGAGAGCTCACCACCGCTAAGGTTGGAGAGTAGACTCCATTGCGTTGTAAAAATGCAAAGATGAAAAGAACTGGAATATGAGGGGACCTATATAGTGAGTGAGGAGACACTTGACAATTGTTGGAGGCAACTTACATGAAATCAACAGGAAATAGGTGTTGTCATTCCAATGCACAATAAAACACGAAAGCAAAGAAAAGAAAAAGAAGAAAAGAGGTGTCAGGTGAGGAGGAGGAGAGGAGGTCAGTTTGGGGGAGTGTTAAGGAAGAGGATGAAGGAACCACCTGTCCAAGTCACCTGATATAGATAGTGCCCACTGTTCTGATGTCAGTGTATCTCAGTACTTGTGCATGAAGACAGATGATCAAATTCATGGCTAGTCAAGGGACAGCATAACTACATACATGCGAGTTGCAAGCATTATTCAAGGTCCTCCTCCTCCTCCTCCTCCTCTTCTGCAATCAACACCATGATCTGGTCCATGATTTCATCATGCTGGCCAGTCTGATTTGTGTCAATGACTCTCACCAAGATATCTTGATCAGGAAACTTGTCCTGAATCATGTCCTGCACCTGTATAGCCCAGCCCTATGTGAAGTTAAGCCAATCTTTCTTCAAGAAAAACTTTGTTATTTAAAGGGCCTCCATCATTGTGGGGCTGATGTGGTTTCACTGCTTTG
The DNA here is from genome assembly GCA_038093895.1 of Boletus aff. mottiae. Lineage (NCBI taxonomy): Eukaryota > Fungi > Basidiomycota > Agaricomycetes > Boletales > Boletaceae > Boletus > Boletus aff. mottiae. Next base: position 37,595 of record JBBPTD010000217.1, on the reverse strand, counting down.
TTATCATTTCTGACCCAGATGAAAATACTCTTTCAGATGGTACTGAAGAGGCCTGAACTGGCAGGTAATCCATGACAATGTGGAACAAAGTTGGATAGGCAGTTTGCAAAATCTAAGTGTTCTGTTACCCCCATGACCCATGCATGAATCTACAATGTCATTTGACATACCTGCCAAAATACAATTGGATCTATGTTAGTTTGTATTTGAACTCCGAGGTATACATTCAGTTCTTCTTTGATACTGACTGGAGTAGCAGCACCAGAACCCAGATTACTGGGTGATGTGATCCTGAATTTTGCTGCTAATGAGTGACCCTGGCCCTGGGGAACAGCAGGCCCTGCATCCATCAGCACAGTCATAGTTTGCACCAAGGATTTATACTCCTGCATCTACAATAAGAGAGTTAGAGAGTTAGACCGATGCAAGTGGACATGCACCAGTTCTAACACTGTTTTCCTCAACATGGCTTGTTGTTCAAGTGACCAGTTATTCATAATGTGTGAAAATTGAATTTGAGGATTGACGACTGGTAATATAGATTAGTTGTAATCCATGACCCTGGGTAATCATTTACTTACGCATGGCAATGATATATGACTTGTTCTTGTGGAGACGGTCATAGTACCCTTCTGCACACCTTAAGCTGGGGCGAACAAAAGGCTCACAGCATTGAATCTTCTGGGCCAACAACTCCCACTGCTGGATGAAAAGTTTGAACGAGGGAACAACAGCACCTAACATAGGAAGACTTTCTGATGACATCATATCTTGAGAAAGGTGTGGGATCTAAAAGAGAACATATATCAGTAGTTGCTCGTGAGGGAGATTCCTATTGTAACACTCATATCTTGAGAATCAGTTCCATATCTTGCAGGATGAACCATTCTATTGCTGCGAGCTTGAAGTCGGCAATGTCATGCTGAGTGGGTAAGTTGAAGAAATAATTGATGGCCTTGGTAAGATTGTATGACAGTGCAAGCGGATTGTGGAAGATATCACATACCAATTACAGCTCCCACAAGCAGAAGACCATTGCATAAATGGAATCCCAACGAGATTTGACATTTCATAGCAGCTCATGCTGTGGGAGGTCTGCGTGTTCTCCATCATTGTTGACCCATAGGTTTATCATGTTGCCATTCTCGATCATGCCTTTGAATGCTTCCTGGCAAAGATTGGAAGCATAAACAGACTTGACAACTTGTCACACATGGTTGATGGGGTCTTAGCTGAGTGCTTCAACATAAGCAGCCTTGTCAATTGGCTTGCCAGAGTCATTAATCCAGTCTTCGTCAGCTACATCAAAGAAGTCCATTTTACAGTATTTTTCAGTGACATGTTTCAAGCAGGTGTTGAGAATGTGAGGAAGGCACATGATTCAGCATTTGTCAGTGGGGAAGCAGATACCATGAGATGCAAGACGTTCTGATAATTTGCACATAGCTACATTGTTATTTGCTGCATTGTCGAGCATGAAGTGTCCAATCTAAAGAGAAAAAGTTGTCAATAAATAATCTGTCTGATCAGACTTCAAAGAGACTCACTTTATGGCAGATATCTGCTTGATTGAGGATCCAGAATAACTTCTCAGCGATATACTTGCCAGTGTGACTCCCAGGAATGTGATGGTAAGCAAGTAGTGCGGCCCTCATTTGAAGTGTTCCATTTCGTGATTGATCAATCCAATGGGTGGTGACAGCTAAGAATGGTCATTGCATCTTGTCAGACCAGATATCAGCCATGCAGGAGATCCATCCCTCTGTGTACTAAAACAAAACATTAAGTGATGTCCAAGACAGTCTCATTGTGATCTCACTGCAAGGTCACCTTTCATCACCCAGAAGTACTCTTGCCATTCCTCCAAGATTAGCTTCCACATCTTTGATCTTCAAGGTATGTTCAAATCTTGGAGTCCATGTTGAAGTAATCAGAGCAACTGTCTGAATTCTGGACATTGGATAACATTGATTGACTACAAAGTACATTAGGATCTGACAGACAAATAAGTACTACATACCTGGTCATCAACAACAATGAATCTCATGAGAAAATGAGCCAGCATCAAGGATGAGAATTTGGGTAAGTTATCTGTTGAGGATGGATCTGATCCCACCTGTGGGGGACAGACATTGTCTGGTGCAGGGGTAGGAGCAGGAGGTAGATAATGAATGGAAACACCTGGTTGGCTGAGAGTGTTGCATAGAGTCCTGTACACATACCCCATGCTGAATGTGCTCTTGACAGATTTGATGAGGATTGGCCAGCTGTGTTTCTCTGCCTATTCAAGGAAAAGAAGGATGTGATACTTTTCAATGTGCCTGCAAAGGCTGGAGTTCGCAGTTCTGGGACTATAGATGTAGATGTGGTTGGGGAATTTCTCTGGGTCTGAAGTCTTCCAATCTCTACACTGATCATTAGTGTCATTGATGCATGTGTAGTCGACTACATACCTGCAAAAAATACATATCATGCCACCTTTTTTCTTTTTGAAGAAGTGGTGAACATCTCTAGCACATTCTGTCGTCAAATGTATGAACTTGAGGGGATCAATTGTGTTACTGGTTGAACATTGCATATCTTGGCTGGCCTCTCCACCCTGGGCCTGAGGTGCCCTCACTTGTGGTATGGGGACCTTTCCAGGTTCGTCATTGCCATCTGACTCACCGTATGCTTTGATGTCAATATATTCTTTGTTTTCGCAAGGGTTACAAGGTGCAATTGCTGGCACTGGGTCTACATCTTCATGTTCATTGACTGAATGGACATAACAGCGAGGAAGACAATGAAGACAGGTATATTGAACCACAGGTTGAGGGGGTTGGGGGTGACTAATTAGTACCTCCCAGTGAATGTATACTGAGCAATGAACATTTTCACTCAGAAGTCTTATGCAATCAAACTGGAACTTTCTCTTGATGGAGAATTATCTATGGAGTGTGAATACCAGATCCTGAAGCAACTTGAGCACAGTGAAGGAATCTCCAAGGCTCACTGGTTTGACAAAGAGGCCAGTTATGAAGGATTGGTTCTAGATCTTCTCCACCCTTCATTACACAATCTTATTCACAAACACAAAAGGTTCCACATCCACACAATTGCTCATCTTGCAGAGCAACTAGTAAGTCCATTTAAGACAACTGTGGCTCAGTGCTCATTGCAAGTGCCTCTGTAGCTCTCTCGTCTACAGTATATACATGACCATGGTTACATCCATGCTGATATCAAGCCACAGAACATCCTGACAGGCCTTGGTGACAATGCCCATACCATCTTCCTCATTGACTTCAGAATTGCTAAACAATATTGTGATTCAATGACTGGCAAACACTCTCCCTTTGTCTGCACTGACCACACTACTGGAACTCCTGCTTTTACATCAATCAACAGTCACTTGGGAGCTTGGCTTGGCCATCATGATGATTTAGAATCTCTCACATATCTCCTCATTTTTTTGTCATGTGGTTCACTTTCATGGATAACCTCTCACTCAATGAAATCTTTGTTGATACTCAAATGGAAGCAAAAGACTCCAATAGAGCTGCTATGTAGTGGGTTTCCCTGAGAGCTTGCCACCCTACTAACCTATGCTCAAGCACTTTTCTTTACAGAAGAGCCCGATTATGATTACATGTGGTCAATGTTGGCAGTTCTCCATGCCAAAACATCTGATTCATTCTCAGTCTCACATGATTTCAGTCTCCACAAGTCTTTCCATTTGACAAGCAACACCCCGCCACCACTGTCACACCCCAATATTGGACCACATGGTCCAGACAACACTACCATACCTCTTCTGCTGCTTGCAATGCTGCAACTCCCTGCACTTGGCCTCCACATAGTTGCAAACAGCTGTCTGGAGTTGCTCAATCATTGCCGTGGGCCAAATGCCCAAACAAATGTATGTAATTTATTTCTTGTGTTCCTTTACCATATCTAACACAATTGGTGGAAGTTTGCAATCTAGCCACTTGGCTGCCACCACCACACCTAGGTCCTAGTATATAGGTTCTGACAGACCAGAATATTCCATTCCTCATTTGTGTAACCTGTTTCTGAGATTCAGCTGGTTCAATTTGGTTGGGGGGTATTGTTCAACTATGACTTGGATTTCCTTTGTTTTATGGTAGTCTTTGTTTTTTTTTCTGTATGTAATGACTACATGTAACAACTTCAATTGACTTCGATCGACTTCCAGTTGGCTTAAGCTGAGTATTTATAATTATTGGCTTGGAGGTGACTTTAATAGCTAGCTGAGTGGAGCTAGGCTGATATGATCGGCCCCAATGCCATGTGAGACCGAACTGCCACTTAAGCTGAAGTTGGCTGTTGGCTAGCTGAGTTGTTGGGTCTTGAGATAACCAGGGTGACCAGTGGAGACATAATCATAGCAGTGGGAGACAATAGAGCAGCAGAGGGATTCATCAGGGGGAATGTAGGCACGTCCCTGGTAGATGAGGACACCTTTGTCAAAGGCCCAAGTGGACAACTGAGAGCAGAATGTAGGAGGTACTGATCTGTCAAGTGCATATAAAGCATTCAGAATGAGAGGATCATTCTTGGAGGAGGATGAGATTTTCTGATGCAAAGCAGCATTAATGACATGAACAAAGAGAGTGTCTGGGAGGAGTACCATACCAGTGTTATCTGGGGTGTCAGGGTGGAGGTCAGGGCAGTGGGATAGGGCATTGGGACCAGCAAGAAGGCAGCCAGGGACATGGATCATTTTAAGGTCAAAGTCAGCAAGGTCAAGAAGCCAATGTGCTTGGTGTCAGTTTAGGTTCTGAGCTTGGCAGAAGTACATGAGGTTCTTGTGATCTGTAAAGACCTGAATGGGAAATGGGGAGCTGTGGAGGTAGTGGTGCCATGCTTTGAGGGCATAAATGATTGTGAGGAATTTGCAGTCATAGATGTCATAGTTTTGTTCTACAGGGGAGAACAAAGTGGAGAGGTAAGAGCAAGGGTGCCAATCACTGTTGATATCGGTCTGTAAGAGAATGGCTCCAGATGTATATTTCAAAGCATCTGTTGCAATGGCAAAAGGAGCGGAGGGATCAGAAAGATGGAGGACAGGCTTGAAGAGGAATAGTTCTTTGAGGGAGTCAAACAATTTCTGATGAGCATTGGTCCAGTTCCAATCTGAGTTTTTCTTGGTTAGGTTGATAAGGGGGTGGGTGATGGTGGAATAGTCAGGGATGAATTATCTGTAGAAATTGGCAAAGCCAAGAAACAAGTGAATTTCTTTAACTTTCGTCAGGGCAGGCTAATTGATGATTCCTTCTAATTTAATGGGGTCCATAGCAAGTTGTCCTGGTTTAACAATCATTCCTAGGTAATCCACCTCCTTAGCCACGAAGGAGCATTTCTCAAGTTTTAATTGGAGATCAAGTTCCTTCATGCATTATAAGACTCATTTTATGCATTCAGTGTGAGTGGTTTCATCTGGGGAGAAGATGAGGAGGTTGTCCATGTATATGACGAGCCATCCTTCTGAGATCATGTTGTGGAATAAGTCATTCATAAATTGTTGAAAGGTGGTAGGGGAGTTTATCAGGCTGAAGAACATGACCAGAGGTTTAAAGAGTCCTTTATGGGTGATGAAGGCTCCTTTCCATTGGTGTCCATCTTTGATTCAGACATTATTGTATCCCCATCATACATCAAACTTGGTAAAGACTTCAGCACCTTTGAGTTTATCGACTAGGTTGGAAATCAAGGGGAGCAGGTAAGCATTGCAAACAGTGTGTTTGTTGAGGTATCAGTAGTCTTAGCAAGGATGGTATTTCCCATCCTTTTTATTAACAAAGAAGAATGGTGAGGCTTGGAGAGAGTTCCAGGTCAGATTTTTTCAGCATGGAGATTTTCTTCAAGGAAAGCTTCAGTAGCTTTTTGTTAATCAGGGAATAGGAGATAGATTTGTCCCACTTTTGGTGTGAAAGAGTTATTGAGGTTAATTTCATGGTCATAAGGGCAAGAGGGTGGAAGGTGGTCAGCAGTTTCCTTGGAAAACACAGAAGAATATTCTTGGTATTCTTGGGAAAGAGAGACTACAGGTTTTGCTTTCTCAGTGGCCATAGTGAGTTTAGTGGTGTTGGTGAGTCTGGCAATGACAGGGGACCCTAAGGGGATAAAGCAGGAACTGCAGTGGATGATGCAGTTGACAGTGTAGGCTTCCTCAGTGCATTGACAGAACTGGGATTCAGTTTTGTATTGGAGATATTCATAGAGGCAAGCATTATGTACTGCATGGACATTGAGATGTTGGGGAGGTTGAGGGGAAAGTTCAGGGATTCTGTGGGAACAGTGATTCATAGTGTGGGTCTGGTAAAGTTCTAAGGACTTGTTGGAGGATTTGGGGATAGAGATGGTTTGGCAAGTCCAATCATTGGCAAAGGTACTCCGCAAGTGTGCCTTCTCACTGGTGTCACTGGATTGGGCAAGTCTGCAGTGGCTCACTTGATTGCTCAGCTATATAATGGTCAAAAGCAGCTAGGCTTGTCATATTGTTTCACCAGAAGTAATGTGAGCTGCAACCCAGAAAATCTTTTCAGCACTATTGCACATGACCTCTTGGACCTTGATCCACAGTACAAGTCCATGTTCTGGATAGTCATGAAAGAGAATTGAGTGCTTTGCATGTCAACTTTGCCATCCATGGAACTAGAGAAGCTCATTATTGAACCTAGCCAGTGCCTCCACACTATTGGTCCACTTGTCATCATCATCAACACCCTTGATGAGATTGGTGATTCAGTTGGTCGCCACCAGCTCCTACAAGCCCTTTCTACACAAATCACTAACAACAACCTTCCCACCACTTCATTTTCTTCATCATTGTTTTCAATCTCTTTTAACTTAGGAAGATTGTCAGCAGAAATGTTTTTTTTTTCCCTTCTGTCCTTTAGATGGAAAGTGAGGACATTCATTGCTAAGGTGTCCACTCTTTTAGTAGCGGAAGCAGAGTCCTTTCTTGATGCATCGCTTTTGCTCTTCTGGGGTGAGCTTGGTGACCTGAACAGCATCAATGTCTATGACATTGGGGTCTTTGGTGGGAGTGGGTGGGGAAGCAGAGTAGGAATGATAGGTGTTCTGAGATCCTCTAATGGGGAGGCAGATTACTTCTCTCACTCTTTTGAACTGAGTGTGGAAGTGAGTGGTCTTTTCATATCATACTTTAGCTGTAGTGGGTGGTGTATCCATATGGTAGATGCAGCACATGATTTCGGCAGGGAGTTCGACAGAATAGAATCCAATCAAGATGTTGTTATCCTTGATGTTGGCAAGGGCAGCATTACTGATGAAGCTGGTGGTGTAAGCTATGAGGGAAGGGAAATATTTGCCTTTCTTCCTAGGATGGGGGTTCATTCAGGTGGTGGATAGTCAAGATATGGTGTTGGAAATGGTGTCTTTGAGGATGAAGGACTTCTGGAAGTCTTTGCAGAAATCCAAGAAGATTCTGAAAGTAATGGTAGCAGTGGAGACTGCTTGTTGCCTAAAGGTATTAGCCCAGACCAGGGCAGATTCTTTTGTCATGTGGGAGAGTGTAAATGCTATCTGTTTAGCATTGGTGTCATAGACAGCTGCATTTACCATCAGGTAGAAGTGGACAGTGTTTAGCCATTGGTCAGCTGTTTCTGGGGATCCGTCAAAGGGTTCAGGGTTCCCTAAGTGGAGTTCAGTGGGTTTGTTGACCATGGGGGTATGAGGTGGAGGTAGTGGAGGAAGGGGAGGCAGTCCAAAGATTTATCTGGTAAGGGTGATGGGAGTAGGAGAAGGTGGGGTAGGAATGCATGGGATGGAAAGGGATGTGGATAGTTAATGGGAGAGGTCAAGGGTGTCATCTTCCTCTTGTTGGAAAGGTAGAGCAATGTCAGGGTCTGAGGAGGAGTGTTCATTGTCAGATGAAGTTTCAAAGGATCCAGAGGATTCTTGGGGAATGTTGTTTCAGGGGAATCCCCACTGGGATCCTGAGAGTTGGGGTCAATGAGCTATGGTGAAGCAGAGCTACAACAATGGTAGCTGCAAAGAGCTATGATCTGAGCATAACAGAAGTGATTTGAAACGACTTGTGACTCCTCGTGGTTTCCAGCCAGCATCATTATGTCATGGTGTTGGCTGCCTGGGTTGAAATTGTCCTGACCACGGTTGACATCATATGTAGTATAGTTGATGCAAAGGACGCAGTGTTGATAGATATGACCATCTCTGAGCAGTACATAATCAATGGTGGCCTTTGATGCACTGTAACTGTCATGTAGGCCCAGCAGGGGTGGTGATGGGCATTTGGTTCTGAAGCATCCATATGAATTGTCCTGATCTGAGGATAGAGGTGGTGATTCAGTTTCAGAATAAAGTCCTATAGCATTGTTTGCTCATGAGCAAAGTGGTAGGTGAAATGGATGCATACTGTTATGGCTGGATCATCTGAGTTTTTGCTGGTGAACCAATGAAGATCAATTGGTCTATGCTGTGATTTCCTGATGCTGTAACATTCATTCAGGATGTTCGAAATGGGTTCCAACAGACTGCTGCCTCTTTTTGAGTCACAGATATGCTGTATTCTTATTTGCTGTCACTCAATCCAAGTCAGCTGACAGACAAATTCTTTTCTACTTGTGCAAGCATATCTTTCCTTCCTGACTCTGTGCTCCCATTCACCCTGAGGCCATGTTTAGAGTTTTCAGGATGCACTCAGATGCGTAATAGGTACTCACTGACTGTGTCGAGTAAGAATCAGTGGTTCCAAACATCCTGATGGACACTGTGTAGTCACCAAGTGTGTGAAACTTGTAGGTTCAAAGGTTGAAGGTCTTCAGTCTTTGTGTTGAGACAGTGGCTGTGGAACCCGCACCCTCTTGCTGAGTTCAAGTTTGAGCCTCACAATATTGGTGTTCCTGAGCTTTATGCTTCAGCTCTCTGATTGCATATGCAGGACATACATTGCATTCAAAAGCACAAATGGCATCTCTGAGAGAATCTGTGGTGCTATCCATCAGCTGAAGAGTTTCATTGGTATGCATTCACAATTTTGCTAGCCCATGCCAATGACAAAAGAGGTAGAGAAGATTTAGCATGACCATATTGTGGGGATCTGGCAGCAAGCCTTCAAAAACTGGAAGAGTGCACTGTGGAGTCACTTCAGCTGGAGACATTGAAGGCCAACCATGGCCACCCAATGTGCATACCTGGAGAAGATCTTTGAAGTCATGGGCAGCCAGTCTCTTCATCTCTGACGCGTTCTCTGGAATCCACCAGATTGTGTCTTGCCCAAATATGGGAACATAGTGATACCTGTAGATGGGAGGTATATTAACAGAATAGCAGAAGTAGTATAATTGGATGTACCTTTGATCAAGTTCTCATAACTTGTTCCCTTTCAAGCTGGTGAGGATGCATAGGAGATGGATGAAGATAGCCTTCCAGACCCCTAATTCAAATTCATGCAATAGGTCAACCATGAGCATCATGAAAAGATTGAAACTGAACAGGTGGAGTTTCTCTGAAAAAGCATTCTGTGCAGATCAGTACAAGGCATACTGACCTGGTTAGATCTACACCTACCAAAGTGGATATAAGAGACTCATCCTTCAGGAGCTGTTGAATGAGCAGGGAGCTAATGGCATAGTTGTTATTGTAGATCAGGTGTCATGCATCCAATATCTTGTTCTGCAGATTGTCATCAGTGACCCAAGCCAATAGATGCCACTAAGATACATCCTGTTCACTGCCCATATCATGGACGGATGTCATTGGAAGTGTGCATTGTGGACATGGGCATGATCCAAGGTTGTGTACACAGGCGATCAAGACCCTATTCAAACGAGCCTGATTGTAGTAGAGGACCTAGGCAGGGACAAACAACACATTACTTTTTGGGATAATCAGATGAGTATTTGAATATCCTTGAATAGAATTGTCACTTAACGCTATTGCAGCATAATATGACAATCCCATGGTGATAGGCCACTCAGAATTCTTCATTGAGTAGTATCCTCTACTGCTCATGGAAAAGTTCTTGCTGGTAGTGGGTATGAATCAGCTGGCTCACAGCTTTATTGCCTAAATGCTCTCCTAGAAAATCCTTAAAGTCATCTGGTGTATCTGGACAAAGAATAAGATCACTGCTTAGGGGGAAAACAATGAGTGCTTATCATCTAAAAATACACAGCATGAGAACAGAGACTGCTGGTAGGTTGACTTCTTCAGTACTTCAACTCATTTCCAAAATATACATAGAGCAGCCACAGCTCAGTATTGCCAAAGGCAGTTAGCTGCATTGAGTCAGACCAGAACATCAGCGTGACGAAAACACGAGGCAGGTCACAGCTGGGTTCTGGAGGTGTGTCTTGAAGTGCCTGATGCTCCTTAAGGAATGCAGTGGATGTAAAGAGTTTGCCATAGATCCCGAGGTCATGGTCTCGATGAGGTGGGCACCACCGTAATTGGTATGGATTGAGATGGAATAGTGATGCATGGACTGGATTCATGATCTTTTCCTTAATGATGGAAACAAGTAAATAATGGTAAAAGCCATCAACCATGTAGTTTTTTTGCCCCTGGACTCCTTGATTGACTGTGAAATGGCACTGATATTGTGACAGAGGAACATTTCCATCCATTATCATCACCCAACCACTCCAGAATGTCACCATCGAATTGATTGCGGCCAAGCTATTGGTTGATGGCACTCCATGCAGTCTCTGACATGGCAGAAGGTGAAAAGGCAGGGTCACTGATGATGTCAAGTAACTCTTTGAAGTTCTCCTTCAATTTTTGTGCTTCTTTATTCCAATACCAGTTTCTAGGACGCATTGAGTGCTCATTGGGGTAAGGGTAGAAGGAATTCCCAGAGCAGCTGGTCAAGAGCTCCACACCCAATGGTTCCAGGTCAATGCATGGAGAACACATATTCTCGATCAAGTAGGGATCTTATGGATCATAGCGAGGAGGGGAATTGGAGTTGTATATGCAAAACAGCCCAGATCTGTTTGCCTACATTTTGAATAGCTTACACATTGAAGCATAGAGGGACCGAGCAGATTGTAGCATGCGAACAGGTGGAATAGTCTGAGATGAATGCAATGAGTTAGTCACATCTGGTGATGAAGATGTTTGCACATGAGCGACTGCTTCAGGAGGCAGAAATGGTAAGAGTCATTGTGGAAGCATGTCATGAAATTGTCTGCAATTTGTGCATTGCAACCTTGGTGAAGCTGAGGGAAATACATCATCTCTGGGCTGTTGCTATGGCAGATCCATCTGGGAGTATTTGATTTGTCCACCGAAAATGAACAGCAAAGGTGAATTTTATGCTCACCTGGGCAGAATTATAGAATGATTGGTCCTGAAGAGATCCTGAGGGGTGGGGAGTGGTAGAAGAGGCTTCTGAGCATTCCCCATCAAGCTGGGCTTGTTTGACAGTGAAGACTTGTTTTGCCCTCACAAGAGCACCAGAAAGATGCTTCTGGCCTTTGTGACATCCCTTCTCATGGTGAGTGAAAGCACCAGCATCATTGAAAGTGCGCCCACAGACACACGTCTGTGTGAAACCAGCATCCTGCATAATTGATCAACATCAGCTTAGGAACTTCCAAGTGGTGCCCATGTCATTAATAGAAAGCTTACTTAATGAGCATGTGAAACACAAAGCATGATAGACAGACAATGCATCATTGGCATGCCATCAACGAAGGTACAACAAGGGTGAAGTTGCCTTCATAATGACTGCAGGTGCAGTCAGATTGTACATCCCTCTCTTTAAATTTGACGTTTTATTCACTCTTCCTCAGCCTGGTTATTCAGTTTGCCAAGTGCAATGGCCTCAAAGTCATTGCCTTGGGAGGCTCTGATGAGAAAGTTGAATTTATAAAGGAAGTTGGGGCAAACATTACCTTCAACTACAAGACTACCAAGACATCTGAGGTTCTTGCAAAGGAGGGTCTGATCAACATATATGTTCCATCATTTATCCATGGTTATCAAATGCATCTGATTGTCATCCAGTTATTGGGACAATGTGGGGGGTGAAACACTTGACACGGCACTGGCACATGCAGCGCAGTATGCCCACTTCATCATGAGTTGTTGAACCTTCTTTTGCAGCTGTCCGTTGATGATTATGATTTCTAGGAATGCAAGATGATCTCAGGCTACAATGCAGCAGCTTATCCAATCATGGTAAGTGCCTGTATCCTTGAACTCTGATCTGGGCTTATGATCCTTGATGCATGCTTCACAACAGAATTTGATGAACATCATGACAAAGGAGATAAAGATATATGGCTTTGTCATGACCTCGATTCTCCCAAAGTATAGGAGTGCTTTCTATATGGAAATTCCTGCACTTCTTGCATCAAACGAACTTATATTCAAAAAGGAACTCATGAAGGGTCTTAAAGGTGCAGGGGAAGCTATTTTGGCAGTGCAGAAAGGCACAAACAGTGGCAAGAGTGTGGTCGTGGTTGCAGATCAGTAGTCACATTGTTTTCTTTTGTACTTTGAATGGTAGCACCTTGTATGCTCTCATCATGCAAGAACACAACCAATCATAAAAGATGTCAATCTCTTTCATTGAGATATATATTATAAGTGGATTCTTGTACCACCAAGAATAGCAATAAGTAGGATAATCATGCAGGTAGATGCATGAGTGGTAATATATCATGATCAGTGTATCAGCATGGAAGTCATACAAATGACACATGAGATGCAATGAACTTGGTGTGACATTGCCCTAGGGTTCCAAGAATACAGGTTTGCGCCAAGTATAAAGGCACCACCAACCAATGCAAAGAAGATATGATAGGTGCAGTGTCAATGAGATGTGGATGTCATGTCATGTCATGTCATGAGTTGGCAATGGAAAAAAATGGTGTGAATGGTGCCAAAGAAGAGTCAGCATATATCGACTACTATGTCTTCATCAATGTCTCACAGAACCTGTGCTGTACTTCCCTTGTGCATCAACAGTGTCTCTATCTCAGCCTCATTCCCAAGCTTCCTTCTCTTTGTGATCTGACCCTCTTCTTCATCTTTGTCAACAATGACAATGGTCAGAAATTGCGATCTGCTATCATCCGAAACTGATGCATGTATAGGAGGATTATCGTCCACAGAAAATGGGATGGCGTCCTTCAGCCCTTCAGCAGGGGATTCAATCGCTGGCATGCAAATATCTGAGAAAGTTGTCTCCATGGTCGATATCTGCATCAACCATTGAGATGTTGGAATAGGAACCTGAGAAGTGGGCATGGACTGTGCAGTTCTCAAAGGCAATGGAGCAGTAGTAAATAAACTTGACAGCTCCAATGCATCACCCATGCCTGTTTTCATCCCCCCTTTACAAAGATGCCATCAGAGGTACCACTGGCATTAGCTTTTTTCCTCTTCTTCTTACCCATCTGTTCCTTTAGATACCAGACGATGTGGCCCTGCAACACCTCCAATGCCTTTTGTGCCCCCATCTCCTCGAGTGCTTTGAGTTACTCTGGTGTAAGAGAGGAAAAGATCATGAGAGAAAGAATGAGAGAGTTATTATGCAACATAATAGGTGGTGGGTCTGGAGTACCACTTGAAGAGTGTGACATCAGGACAGGGCCAATAACAATTGGTAGACAGACAGAAGCTGGGAGAGCAGCAAATGGAGAGCTTGACACTGAAGACGATGATGGCATAGAGGAAACATTGGTTGATGATGAAGTACCACAGTTAGACAAGGCTGAGACCACCCCAGGTGTAGGGGTATTTGTGGATGTCCCGGCAGATGCTGCAACAGAACTGAGCATGGTGAGCGATCCCCTAACTGCCACAGTTGAACTTATCTGAGGTTGATTTGCCAGTTCAGATTTCATCTCTTGACAGGCCCAAGATTTCCTGTTGTTACGGTTCTTGGCACTATCATGAAAAGTTGTCCTGGCAACAGTGCCTGTCCTCTACAACCAGATGCCGACTTGAGAGGAAAAACCAGGGGCGTGGTATCATGTCATCAATCTGTATGTCTTAAACCCTTGCTGGGAACAAGTGCCCAGAGGACCATCATGAACACCATCATCACTACTAACCTGTACATGGTGCATAAGAGCAGTCCAGTCAACAAACACCACCATACTCACAAGGGTTGCAAAGAGCTGATACCTGTCTTGGATGTGATTGTGCCCATTATAAAAGGCACCAGTGCTGACCCCACTTGACTGAAACCAGCGATCCATCCAATCGAATCTGCCATAACCAGGCCTTCATACAAGTTACGACAGGAGACATTAACAGTCAGAAGCCAAGGTGGCAAAACACGTCTGGCATGATTTATTGTAATCTGATATATCAGACAGTAAAACACCAATAATTGAAACTGCCATGGTGCCACCAATCAACGAAGGTACAAACCAGACAACTGTAATCTGATGGCAAGTGTGTAAATGAACAGAACCCTCCATTCTCCCATCTGAAATGGTCGACATGATAATGAACAAGAGTGGATGCAGGAGATATACCTTCCGGTTGAGCCACAACAAGGCAACATGACCTGTCATCAAACCTAATTATCAACAAATAAGTTTGATGGAGTTTGGCTCTTCCTAGATGTGATATACCTCTGAAAAATCCTGATGATATATACCCAGACAAAGGGCCTCTGCCACAGATGTTGATGACATATGTTATGATCCAGCCTGGATATCACTGTGAATCAGGCATAGTATGTAGAAATATCACAATAGATGTACCCCCAAGAGTAACCTTGACACCAACATAGACAAGAATGAACATCGCAAGGAGGTGTACATCCTTTAATACAAATATCTGTCTAAAGTGACTGTTTTCGCTCTTGCTCTGCTTCCCTGTGGGATATCCAATCTCAGCTAAGCATTCTGTGAGCAATGTGAGCACTGAATACAAGCAAGCTGTGGTTAGAACAGACCATTCTGGCTCTTTAAATGAAAGACTGCAACTAAGAGAACAGTGTTTATCAACACAACACCCAATGATACAAGATAATGGAAAGACCAGTGGGGAAGTTGAGCAAACTGCGTCACAACAAGTGGAGATGACAATGTGCCAGCACCTTGAACATGATATGCATGAGCACGGCACCCAGATGCAATGCATGATACCTCATACCATAAGCCTATCTTATGTCAGTCATGTCCAATGAATGGCAAAAAAGCACATACTGCATGCAAAATTCCCATTTTAGTTTCTGCATTGTTCTTGAGACTCACTATGAAACCATTTGCCTGAGCATCCTGGGATGGTATCTAGTGATGGCAATGAACACACGAGACAAGCAATGGACCTGCAATGTCAAGCTGATGCCATTGATGGCATACCCCAGCACAAATGCTGGAAAAGGCAAGGCAGCAGATTTGATGGTATAACCAATCACCTGGAGTACAGATCCTGGGAAGCAACACAATAGACCCACTATACTTTTTTTGGGCACAAGTATAGACAACATACCAAAAACGATAACCTATGGTGCAGGACTTTGCATGTCAATGATCCAAGACAACTGTCAGAACAGCACAATACAACCTTGCCAAACCCATATTGATCATTCAATATGACATTGGAGAATGCACCTGTCACAAATCCCTTTTGATACCATCAACATCAGAATTCTCACTGCTGTGAAACAAAGTCAAGACAACACCCACAACACAAGCAAATACAAAGATCAGGGATATTACTGCAAAGTTGACCTGTCCACACGCGTTACATGTCAATATTCAATGTCCATACAGACAGGACACCCATGTTGTAGACTTGTTGTATCTGGGGCAGCAATGGACCTGTTGTGCCATCATTCCAATCTGCAAGATATAGCATCCAGTAGAGGTCGCAAACTGGAGGTGTGTGTGGAGGCACTGTGTCTTGGTCTGAATCACTGGTACAGTATCATTGGCAATGCCTGAGTGGGAGATATGCTTCATTGCAATGGCATCACCTGCAGACACCTTGCGTGTAAGATCACTCAATTTGATGTGATCGCCAATGTCATGGATGTGGTCTGAGTCATCACTTGACCAGGTCATTGGGTGTCATGGATTTGCACTGCCTTCTATGGAAAGAGTGGTGGATTGTATGGCTTGACAAGGTGACTCTTGCTGCCAGTTTGTATTTATATTGCAGATGTGAGGCCATGACAAGGAGTGGGAAACACTGATTGTACTTAGTCTGGTGATCAGGTTGGTTACCTACTACTACTCCCGATCAATACAACATCAGCAGTGGTGGCAGTGGCCCCACACCACTCTTCACACTCCATCTGAGTGGTGGGTCCAGCAGTGCCTTGTCTTTCTTCCTGGTGCTTTTACTGCCACTGTCCTTACTACTAGCTGGAAAAGTTGATAATGATGTGAACTGAGCTTGAGCAGCTGCACAAGCCTCTTGTTCTTCAAATGTATGCTCATACTGTGGGTCAATGGATCAAAAAAAGCCTTTACTGTACTCTCCAGTACTGCGTTCCATTTTCTTGAATGCACATCCCAAGGAAAGGTTGTGGCAAACAGAATTAATGTGTAGAAGCATGTCAGTAGTTGTGTGCAAATTACATGGAGCAGAATACTATACACCTCCCAACCTGTGCCTTCATTGTAATGATACCAGTTGTAGTTATCCATCATCCAACCACAAATATCCTGCAAAGTTGCTTTCCCTCCCATTGCCTTGATAGCCCAATAGCAGAGTTGTGTGTACATAAATGAGGGTTTCGGTGGCATAACATCAGACTTTGGGGGTGGGTTGGAAGCCTTTTTGCATTTCTTGGATGTCAATGCAGCGGAAGTGGGCAATGAAGTGGATGTGGAAGCGGATAGGGCCTTTATGTGGGAGATTATATTAGAGTTTGGGAGTTGAGGGTCAGAAGAGCATGAAAGTTTTGGTGATGACAATGAGGGTGCTGAAATGACCAGAACCCACCTAAGGGTCTAGTGTTTGTAGTCGCAAGAGTACTAGTGAGGATGTTCTGGGAAAACTCCAAGAGAACAAGACTAGAGAGTCTTGTACTACTTGGCTATAGTATTTATACTACTAGTACATGTGCACAGACTGTGCAGTGCTTATCTACAGATACTATACTTGTATTACCAGGTCTGAGACTGGGGAACATGAGGCAACATGAGTTACATGTTTATTGGAGGATAAGCATATCTGTGCAGCCATGTGTTGAATAGGGAGCATGAGATGTGCATGAGGCACATCTCATGTTGATCTAGAGCGTGTCACTGCAAGATCAATATCGTGGGAGAATGTTGGGTTTTGTGGGAAAGTAAGCGAGTGAGTGAACATAGGGGCTATTGGAGTATTCAGTGAATTGTGAGTGAATGAGTGTCTGGAAAAATAAGGAAAAATAGGGAAAAATAGGGGCATTTGTAACACTACCCCCCTCCTATGATCAAGCATTCTGATTGATCAAGGACTCGTCAAACAGCCACTGCATTGCAGCATGCCAGGTGCACAATGTCCACTGCTGTTCAGCATCAGCCAGGAGAGTAGGAGGTCAAAAGAAGGTGAAGGGACATGGATTGTCCCAAGACCAAGCACCATACGGCCAGCTGGTTTCATCAAAGTCAGCAGAGAAGTCCTGCACAAAATCAGCATCACCCCAAGCATCAGAGGCTGGGGGAGTATTAAGATCAGGAACAGAGTCCTCCTCCAATCCCCATAAAGAGTGAGTATTGTGCATAGTGAAGACCTCACTGTTATTTTCATAGACCATATTCCAGTGGTCAGGGAAACCATGGTCCCAGGAAGGGCTGGGAGTGCCAGCCCAATTGATGGTTGGATCACCAGCAGTATCAATGTAGTCATCCAGGTAATGAATGACAGTAGGATTGTCCCTATAATATTCACAGATTTACGCAGGGTCACTGAAGCATGTGGGTCGGCAGACAACAAGCTGGGCATATTGATAACTCATTTAAGACGACGTGGATGGGCATAGGTAAGGGCACAATAGAAGAGAGTAAGGCAGGCAGCAAATGACAACATTGTGGGAGCAAGGCTCAACTGGAAGTATGGATATATGCATTGTTAACCCTGACACACCCCAGGGGTCTAATCAACATCAAGTCGATCAAATGAAAGACGATTTTCTGTTACTTCAGGAATGGGCTTGCCACAATGCTTGAATAGGTTAAAGAATTCAAATGACGTCATCTGGAGCCATCAGGGTGCATTTGGGTGAGCATTATGAAATTCTTCAATAGCTGTCTTGGCATTTAACAGATTAGATTCAGGTTCCCATGTGCGATCTTCATCAGAATATCCTTGCCAATGGACAAGGAATTCAAGGTGGTGACCTTTCCATCTTGAATCAGCAATGTAGTCAACTTCAAACTCAGCATCTTGTTCCTCTGTGACCTCTACTGGTCCAGGGCAGAACGTAGGTTGACCATCAAGGTGTTCTTTATAGGGTTTGACACAAGAGATATTCACAACTGGGTGAATTCTCATAGTGTCTGGCAAGCATAGCTTGACTGCATTAGGCCCGATTAGATCTATGATCTCATAGGGTCCAAGCCATTTTTCTGATAGCTTCCTGGAAGTACATGTCAATTTCAAATGTTTGGTTGATAACCAGACTTTATCCGATATGGAATAGCTAGGCACTGCAGATCTATGCTTATCTGCTTGTGTTTTCATATGTTCTTGGGCGGCAGCAAGGTTAGCCCTTGTTTGGTCAATAGTTTGAGCAATATCTGTTATGAACCACTCAGCAGCGGGTGCTTTAGTAGTCTGTTGCTCAAATCCAATGTGTGGTTCATATGTGCGAGTAAGAGAGAAGGGAGTCTTCTGTGTAGAAGCCTGTTATTTCAAGTTGTAGGAAAACTGTGCAAGTGGCAACCAATCAGCTCATTCATCCTGCTTTTCAGAAGTAATGAGATGAAGATATTGTTGCAAATCTCTATTCATTTGTTCTGTCTGTCCATTGGTCTGTGGGTGGAATGCGGTTGATAGTTTAGGTTGGATTCCTAAACACCCACACAAGTCTGTCATCACCTGTGAAGCAAACTGTGGTCCTCTATCAGATATGATTGTCTTTGGTAATCCATGCTGTTTCCATACATGGGTCATATATAGCTTGGTGGTTTCCAAGGCTGATATGGCTTTATTGCAAGGGATGAATTCGACTTCTTTGGAGAATCGATTGACAACCACTAGGATTGAGTCGAATCCATCGCAAAGGAGAAGATCAGTAGTGAAATCTACTGAAAGATCTTGCCACAGCCCATTTGGTATAGGCAGGGGTTGTAACTTTCCTGCAGGTGCAATATTTTGTCCTTTGAATCTGTTACGCTTGGCCCGGATAGGGACGAGCGTAGCCTCGAAAGACTAAGGTTCGAAGGTTCAAAGAGGTAGCGTGCACTTAATGGTAGCACGAAGTCCAAGGAAGACATTCCGTAGAGGAACACAAGGGTTTCAAGGTTCAAGGGTTCAGAGGTTCAAAGCGACTGGTCAAGTGCCAGAAGGAGCTTGAGACGAAGAGGTAGATTCAAGGTATTGATCGAGGAGATCTAAGCTAAAGTACAAGGATAGGTATAGCGGGTTTATATACCCGGTTACAAGACTTAAGGGCAGGCATAGTTAAGGCAGGTCATAGAACGTGATAGAAGGAGACAGAATGTGAAGGAAGTAATCACTGACGAAGCAATTGAGATAAGAGATAGGGAAAGTAAGCGGTGGTGAGTCAGCGATAAAAGGAATAGTGTCCGGGTTGAGAGTCGAACAAACGAGTTCAGTATAAGCACAAGACGAGTGTGAAAGAAGCGTAAAGAGAAGAAAAGAGTAAGTTGTAACAGAATCTAGCACAGCGATCACAGCATGAGACATAGTTCTTGATCAATGTGCTTAGGCTGGGCCAAGTGTAACTTCTTTGAATCAACTCTAATGTCTTTTCAGCTTCAGGGTGTCCTGCAAGCAGAGTATCATGATGTAGACATAGTATTTCCATACAAAGATCATTGATATCAGGTACAAAAATCTTGTTGTTTTTGTCTGCTAGCAAACCTTCTTGCTCCATACAGACTTGATTTTTCTTGTATAGTTTTGTGATGTCAGTTTCTTTTAATCTAAAGGTAGTATCTCTGATCTGGTCACGGATAGTGTTGGCATCAGTTGTTAGGCACACAGTAGTTCGAATTTGTTCTGGTGGTATCACCAATATTCCTTTATTGTTGTTCTTTTTTCCTATAGTGTGATCTTCTCATCAAGAGAGAGCATCTGCTTTTCCCATAGAGGTACCTGCTTTATGTAACCATTTGAAGTTGAATCAAGATAGATATTGAGCCCATCGGGCTTGTCGGCAATTTAAATCTTGTTGAACCATGAACCATTGAAGGTTTTGATGGTCATTCCATATTTCAAATTCAAATTGAGTGCCTTCTAGATAGTGGTGCCAAAGTTCCAAGGCTCTGATGACACTTAGCATTTCTTTATCTGCAATTGGATAGTTGCATTCTTCTGGTGACATAGAGTGGGAAGAATAAGCAACTGGATGCCATTTGCCATCTATCTCAATTGAGAGCACTGCTCCTGTGGCAAAGTCTGAGGCATCAGATTCCAAGTGGAATGTTTTATTATTATCAGGGAATGCTAGAATAGGTGCAGTGGTAAATTTCTGTTTAAGCATGTCAAATGCAGTCTGTTGTGAGTCAGTCCATTTGAATGGAGTGTCTTTCTTGGTTAAGTCATTGAGAGGGCAAGCTACTTGTGCATAATCTTCAATGAATCGTTGGTAGAAATTGGCTAGACCAAGAAAGCTATGAACTTGTCTAACAGTGGTTGGTGTGGGCCATTTGAGAACTGCTTTGACTTTATCTTCATCCATGTGAATTCCGTCAGGGGTAATCATCATCCCAAGGAATTCAACTTCTTTGACACAGAAGGAACATTTCTCTGGTTTAACAAAGAGATCATTTTCTTCTAGTCATCGTAGTACTTCAAGTACAATTCAATCATGTTCCTTTTGATTATCTGTTTTGGTGAAGATCATAAGATCATCAATGTAGACAACACAGACATTATTCATGTCTGAGAATATGTCGTTCATTATTGTTTGAAAGGTAGCAGGGGAGTTGCATAGGCCAAAGAACATAACTAGTGGTTGAAAGGCTTCTGTTACAACTGGGTTCACTGTAGCAGCGACGGCCAGTGGAATCCAGAAGTAGAACCTTAGCCAGCGGGTTGGCTACACATTTAAGGATGACATGGTATGAGGTCAAGATTCCTCAAGGAACGAAGGGACACACAGTCACGAGTGAAGGGGGTTCATGGTTGCTGGCCCACTAGGTAGATAGTCAATAGGAAGTAGGATTCAAGGTATCTACCCAAAGGTAGACTAAGATAGGGTACAAGGTATATAGGCGAGGTCCTTATATAGGGATCGTGGCTGCACACGGACCAAGACAAGAAAGGGAACAAGTACAGAGACAGGGAGATACGAAGAAGTCCAAGGGGATCTGGGGAACCAAGATAGTGGTACAAGGTCCGAGAGAAGACGAAGACATGGGGATCAAAGAGAAGAGAAGACAAGGAACCAAAGTGATGGTACAGAGTCCAAGATAAGAGAACACGAGGCAAGAAGATGAAGGAACCTGAGATATGGGTACAAGGTCCGAGGCAAAGACAAAGATGAGGCGAGAGTTCAAAGAAACAAGGAGGAAGACAACGTACACGTCCATAGAGAGTCTAAGGAGATCTATGTGAGACAAGGGCAAGGGCAAGGACGAGGAGACGAGGGAGCGGGGATTCCAGAGACGAGGCAGTCTGAGGAAGTCTAGAGCAAAGAAAAGAAAAGAATGAGGCAATATCCGGGTGTTGCCGAGGTGAGTTGTAACAGCTTCTCAATGACAAACAAAGGCTGCTTTCCATTCGTCTCCTTCTTTGATGTGTACATTATTATATCCCCAGCAGAAATCCATTTTCATGAATAGTTTAGCTCCTTTAAGCTTGTCAACAAGCTGAGAAATAAGTGGTAATGGGTAGTTATTATTGATTGTATGTTCATTAAGATATCGGTAATCTTGAACCATTTGTTTCTTTCCATCCTTCTTTGGAACAAAGAAGATAGGAGAAGTTTGCAGTGACTTAGAGGGTCTAATAGCCCTTGCAAAGCTGATCATCTATGAAGTCACTAACTTCCTGCTGTTCTCCAGGTGATAGGGGTATTAATTGTCCTTTCTTTGGAACAAAAGATTCCTTAAGATCAATAGCATGATCCCAGTGTTTTCTTATTGGCATTTGCTCAGATTCTTTCTTTGCAAAGATGTGGAGATATTTGTGATATTCTTTAGGTACTAGATCTGCAGCTATGGGATCCAATTTTGACTTGAGATCTAACTTGGCAGCATTGATCTGTACAAGTTGATCATGCTCTTGTTTCTCGATAGTTCTTAGGAAAGAGCTTCTAGATTTGTTATGGCAAGAGTTAGGGCAATATGTCATATGGACAGTTCCTGTTTCCCAATTGATTTCTGGGTTATGGTGTTTAAGCCATGTGTAACTGAGAATCATTTGGTGTTTGCCTAAGTCAGTTACTTCAGCAATTGTCTTTTCTTGATGTCCGAGATAGTTAATCATGAGCTTAGCATAATGTGTTAGGCTTCCGGCAGCATTATGTGTTCCATCAATGTTAAATACCAGGATTGGGCAATCCAGGGGTTTAAGGGGAATATGATTGTTATTAGCCCAATCTTTGTCAATGAAGGTTGTGTTAGCTCCTGAGTCTAACAAAGCAAGAGTGTTAATTGAATGTCTAGCATTCAGATTAATGAAAATGGATAGAATCAGTTCCTTGGCAGGATTGCCTTGGATCTTAGCAATCTCAGGTGTAGAAAGCATTTCTTTTATGTCTGCATCAGACAAGAAAGAGTACATTTGTTGAACGTCAATGTGCTTCTGGTCAATGGTAGATGGAGTTGTGTGTAATGAATTGTTCTGTAATTTATTGGTTCTTGTGTCGTCAAGAAGGTGTTTTTTATCTGGGTTTTCTAGGGAAAGTGGTAGAGAATTGCACCAAGCAGACCATGAGGGCGCCAAGCACATGTGCTCAGTGCCAAGTTTGGTGCTTTTTTGAGATTTGCTTTCCTTTGATTGATTAGATGATAACTTGCTCATTGTGCTAGAGCATGTATTTTGGGTTTTAGCGGTTTGTTTGCCCAGTTCATTCAAACTGCTTTTGCTTTTCCCTTGTCATGTGACTGGAAAAGTGCTCGAACTTCATTAAAGGTCATTCCTTGGCAAGTATGTGATAAGGATTCTTGGATCTGATCCCATGACTCAGCTGGTTCAGCTGTAGTGGCTCATATAGCTCTTCCTTTACTACAGGTTGGTTTATGTTGTCCTCTGGACCAATTACAATGTTCACAGCATGAGGAGGATTTCTTGCAGTCTTTAGCAAAGTGTCCATTGCCTCCACAATTGAAGCAAGTGGATCCTAGTAATCCTGATGATCCTCCTGAGGGTCATTTGGGCTTACAAGATCTGGTAAAGTTTAGGTCTAGATGATCATTATCTTCTTCATTGATGAGGCCAATGTTCATTGGGTCACCATGTCATGACTTCTTTTCTGATTGTCCAAGAATAAGTCTGATAGATTCCTGGAGAGATCTGATCTCAGATACTATCTTGACATAAGGAGCAATGTCTGTTTGTCTCTTCTTTTCTTTTGTGATCTGCACTAGAATGGAAGGTCTCATAGCCTTCTTGTGTATAGCACAGGCATGTGCTCCATCAACTCCTGCCATATTGTACAGGGACTTGAACTTAGTAATAAAGAGTTCGGTCTTAAGGTCTCCTTGATGGAATTTATTAAGTTCCATAAGAGCCCAGTCCTTTTGATTGGCATGTCTGAAGAACTTAGGTAGTTCCTCTTCAAGGTTGTGCCATAGGTAGATAGGTCCTTGAGCCAGTCGAGTTTCAGCGAACTTTCCTGCAGTGGGTCCTTTAAGTCGGAATAGGACTGCTTGGACAGCAGTGTAGGATCCGGGTGGTATGGCTGTAGCATCTAAGCATAGCCATGCTTATATTTTAGCCCACCATTCATCAAACTTGGCCTGGCTTCCATCATAGTCTCCTGGATCTGTGAAGATTTTGACCTTCTGGATATATCCTCTTCCTGTACTGGTAGATCCAGCAGCAGCCCTAGTGTTGGTGGCTTCTAGATCAGTTAATTGATCTCTAAGATCATTGTTTTCTTATTCAAGGGTAGTGACTTTTGCAGGCAGTAAGTGTTGCAGAAAGCATATTGATGATTGAGTCCCATCTATCTTGCGTGGAAGACATACTTGTATGAGCAAGAGTGGTCCATAGCTCGGCAAATAGATTGGCAATTGCAGACATATTAAATCAGGTGGGATAATTAAAGTTTTCTTCTGATTCAGGGGCGGAGTCTGAGTGATCTGCTAGAACCAATTCTCCTGCTTGAAGTTCTTCTACTAGTTCAGCACAAGTGGCTGCTGGTGTAGGGATTCTGAAGGGAATGTACCTAGGTACTGGTGGTAATGGTTCTCCTGCTTCAGTGGCGTGTTCTTGTTCAGCTAATGTGGCTTCTTGAGCAGCATGAATATGTTGCTGATTGATGAACTGGAGATGAAGAGTTCTTCTTCTCTGTGTGAAGTTCCTTCCTCTGTTCACTCTTTCAAGATGTCTTACTTGTTCCTGATTTCTAGGTTCAGGGTTCGTGGCATGTGGTACGATGTTTTCAGGAGTCTTGTTTATTGTGACAATGGAGTGTGTTCTGCTAATATGGATGGTAACGAAGAGGTGTCCTAAGAGCTATAAGGGGTTGGAGTGTACTAGGGCGATAATCAGTAGTACTGTCAGGAATGCGGTACCAGTGAGGTAAGTGAGGCAGATGAGAAAAAGGGGTAGGAGATCTCTCTCTAATCCATATCTGTTCCCTGATATGATCTGCAGCCTGCTGTACCTGTCATTAAATGATCTCAATCCAGTTAAGATCTCTGGACTGCTCAATACCAAGCTGTATTCCCTCACATATAGCTCTGTGGATTCTCTCTGTCTCACTCTCTCTAGGCGAACAGTCAGAGCTATTTCTGTGACATTCAAAATGTTGGGCAGATTGGCAAGTGAGGGCGAGGCAGATTGGTTCCCAATCTATGGGTTCTGGTAATTCAGAAGGTGCCTGTAAGGGGGTACTAGGGTTGTAGGTAGGAGATCTGAGTGGCGGATATATGATCTCTCGATCTGTAAGTGTCAGGGTTAGACAGTGTTCAGTGTTTACTGTGTTACTCCGTGCTAACTGACCCAGTAAGTTGGCAGTGTTGATTGTTGAGGCCTAGTAGCAAGTGCTGGGGGTGTCCTTAGGTGCTAGAGTGGTCTTGTTGACCAGTGTTCTATAGCCCTGGTCTAGACTACTATTATAGTTGGGTAATTCGTCCCGTTCCTATATATGGACTTGTCAGTCCTAATCTGTACTCAACTAGTGACTAGTTGATCAGTACCTGTAGGTATGTCTCAGCCCTTCCTATCTGTTCCTCAAAGTCCAAGGGATTGTACTCGTTTGGGTCATATGAGTCTGACCTTACTACAATGTCCAGTACCAGACCGAAGATGTCTGGGAAAGGGACATTGGTGGAGGGTTCTATTGTTGGACCTGAGGGCAGAGATGCTGGCAGGGGAAGGCCTGTCCTTCCTGCAACTGCATACACATAGATGTCAGAGATGCGATAGTAAGGCACTGTCAGAGTGTGGAGTCAATAGCATAGCGTAAGCAGCCTATCAATAATCTGCTTGGTTCTAGCAATCTAGATGGGTGGTGATAAAGTGGTGATGGGGGTCCTGGAGCGGTTAGTATAGTCTTGTTCTAATGAAACGACCAGAACCCACCTAAGGGTCTAGTGTTTGTAGTCGCAAAAGTACTAGTGAGGATGTTCTGGGAAAACTTCAAGAGAACAAGACTGGAGAGTCTTGTACTACTTGGCTATAGTATTTATACTACTAGTACATGTGCACAGACCATGCAGTGCTTATCTACAGATACTATACTTGTATTACCAGGTCTGAGACTGGAGAACATGAGGCAACATGAGTTACATGTTTATTGGAGGATAAGCATACCTATGCAGCCATGTGTTGGATAGGGAGCATGAGGCATGCATGAGGCGCATCTCATGTTGATCTAGAGTGTGTCACTGCAAGATCAATATCATGGGAGAATGTTGGGTTTTGTGGGAAAGTAAGCAAGTGAGCGAACATAGGGGCTATTGGAGTATTCAGTGAATTGTGAGTGAATGAGTGTCTGGAAAAATAAGGAAAAATAGGAAAAAATAGGGGCATTTGTAACAGGCACTGTGCATGGCAAGGGGGAATGAGATGGCAAAGATGATGGGGGTGGATATTGAGGTAATGTCAACAGATGGGGAGCAAACATGCTGGATGGAAGATGCTGAAGATGGAGAGGGGGAGTCTTCAACCATTGCTGGGGGAGGAAGCATGAAATGTAATGTTCGTGAGGCAATCTGAATCTGAGAACTGCAACAATATAAGCAGACTAAAGGGTGTGGGGATGGGAATGAGATGCACCTCTTGCCCAGTGGCACCCAACTGCTGGAGCCAGACCAAACACTGTCCACCCAAGCACCATTGCATCTGATGACAATGAGGACAAAACACACCTCTTCCTCCTTGTACTCTATCCTGGCATGCAGTCACGACACACTCTTGAGCGGACCAAGGTCAACATTGACAGGACTCTGAGACGAAGGAGGACCATCCATGCTGTTGAGGGAGGCAGAGGTAGAAGGAACTTCTGCTGATGGTGACGGTGAGGTGATCATGTTTGTCTTACAATGTCATGCTTGTAACCTGTCACATGCATGATGGCAGACTTATATGTGACTATTGTCACTTCTTCTGATATATACCTCCATATGCCATCTCCACTATCAACACTGGTCGACACAGGTGATGGCGCTGATGTTCTAGATTGCAGGGTCTTTGACTTCAATGAAGAATTGGAATCCATTACATCACACACCCTCCTTGACTCCGATTGGGAAGACAAAGCCCTCCTCTCTGGTACTCATCATTCATTGGACCCCACCATCCTGTTTGCGATGTTACCAAGTCAGTATTCACTACTACTACAAATATTTATCAGCTCACTTATATCAACATAGCTCACTTCCAATCCAATCTATATGCTGAGGCCAATGCATGGACCATCCTCATACAAGACTGTATCATCGCCTTAGTTAACAACATTATCTGTAACTGCCTTCCCCTTCATTCCCTCATTGACACCATGATTGTCCTCCATGTCAAAACAGTAACATTGATGATCACCAGTGTCATCAACCGGCACTGCAGGGCCGGGATACAGGGTGAGTTTCTGTATGCATGATCTATCAATCCTAATATGTACATTTGTACATTGGCTCCCTCAAAGTTCCAAGCTATGTACTGATTTGGGTGACATCACATCACAACCAGGCAACTATGGCTATGTGTTTTTGGTCATCAGGGGGGTAAGTGTGTGGCACGCCACTTTATCTTCTTACTTATAGAAGGTTTCAGCTTCAAGCTGTCCCTTATGCCTATCTGTCAAAGGTATGGTGATGTGTCGACCAGCTTATCTATTCCCCCAACCCACAAATATTGATTGACCCACTTTTCTCACTGTTTCACCCCATCACCTCCTTCTCACCAATGGCCTGTCATCTTGTTGATATCTAGACAACCTGGAACCCCATCCACAGCTACCTGTTTCTGCATGTTATACAAGGATATATCCCTCAAAATTGGTTTGTGAATCCCACACTCCAATGTATCCTACATGGCCTGCTCGCCAATACTCACTGCCTTTCCTGCATATCTGTTCAGGAAATCACCCAATTACCCACACAACCTGACATCATTTTCTTGGTTCACCCAGCAGAGTTCTGCATCGGGGAAAAAATTGCATTTTGTTTAGCTTAGGTAAGTCTCTTGTCCACTATGAATTATTCTAACTACTGTTTGTTCAGATTGTAGTCAGAATGCATGCAATGGCATTATTGTGTTACAAATTCCAAGCTGCCCCTTTGTTCATGATGGATCATGTTCTCTGTGTAGCAAGAGAGCACACACTCATTCATGACTTCTTTGATCAGGTCTCAGCCAAGCATGATGAGTGTAGGGCAGCACTTGTTGCACTGTGTGAGGTAACTGCATGGTGATTTTGCACAATCATTGTACATCGATATATTTTTGCAATCTCATGAGTTTTCCATTATGTAATGAGCATTACATGTCATAGGTATAAACCATGATGACTGACTTATATACAAAGTATGTTTCAATCCATAGCCCACCAAAAACCCCAGCTCACATAATGTCAAAAATCCCTATCACACAGTATACTCCATCCTTACTGTCTCATTCAGGCCAACATAATATTCAGCAAGCAGCACATCAAATCAACAAGGGTATCAGGCTGTCTCCTCGACCTTCCCCATCTGCTGGGATAAATTCTCTTTATGTTGGGGGTTTGGATCCCAGCAAGTACTGAAAACTTGAAGGGATCAGAGATTACACCAACACCCTTCAAGATGGTATCAATCTTCTGATGGGAACTGTTGAATATATCATGAACTATGTCTGACAAGGTTGCCAGCAACTTCTGCTAAACTCATACCCATCTCTGGAGGCTCTCTGGACAGAGTTTGCAGAGGCACTGTTGAGGAGAAATGTGATGGCCCTGGCACTTGCAGATGCAGAGCAAAAATATGAGGATTGGGAGAGTGCTTTATGTCAAATCCTTAATGACAAAGAGGTTCAGAAAATATTTCAAGCACATGCTGTCATCAATGTAGATGACGCTAATACTGTGAGGAGGTGCTACGTCACTGCCACTACTTGCATCAAGATGGGGGATCTTTGTTTGTCCAGAAAGATGTAAGATATCTATTGCGAGACCTGCCTCAACAACTAGTACCAGTGAGTTCTCTCAAAGCTTGATTGGAGTGCACATCACTGAGCAAGTCACTGGACAGTTATGGACATCCATATATATCATTCCTACAGTTCTTTCTTCACAGCCCAATTATTTGGCCCATCGCACACAGCATGTATTCTTTTGTCCTTTAAATATATATGAAACTACATCCAATGGCATTTGTAACAAAGCCAAGTGTCACAGTGAGGAATGGTCAAACTTACCTCCTGGTAGAGCTGCTTAGACTCTGCCCCAAGGCTAGGCCATATGAACTTGAATTCACATAGGATGTAGCAGCTGACTAAAATAGTTCTACGTTGCAATGAACTGCTGTGAATATGCCAGGTGAATCCCCTTCTTGAGCACCCAATACACAGGATGAGATATGGCACTCCAAGTGGTGGTTGAGTTCTTGTGCTGGGTTCATCTCCGTCACTTGCCTCTTTTCAACAGCCAGCTCAACTCAGTTTATATTCTGTCCTTCGACATGTCTGTCCTCATCCCTGCACAGTTTTCTAGCTTCTGCTGTGTTCATGGTGGCAGCTGCTTCTATCTTGCTCTTGTTCATCGCTCACATCCTCTCCATCTCTGGTCCTGTCCAATGGTTCATACTGAATCCAAGCAGAAAGAATTTCCATGGCACTATTTGGCACCTGTCTCCAATCCCTGAGGTCAATCTCTACAGTGGAACATCCTCCCTGTATCCCTCCCATTCATCCTAGCCCTTTCCTAGACCCCAGTTTCAGCTGCCTCATAAGTCATTCTCATAATTTATTTCACATTTTATGTTTGAATACATGAGACTCTGTTAGCACCTGCACTCTATGAAAGCCCTGTGCCACTATAGATGGCCAAGATAATCATGTCATGACATGTGCACATCTTGCTGTTCTTCTCAGCAGTCTTGTACTCACCCTGACCTGCCAGACATTCTGCAAACCAAATTCTAACTGCCCACAGAGACCCTCCATTGCTTCTTCTCCTTGGCCAACATCACCACTGTGGACACCTTCCAACCTATACTATTCAATAGCATAGCCTCTTCCCGCTAATCTCTTCCCAACTCAAGTTTGGGCTCTGGTTCTGGATCAGGCTCAGGTACAGCATCCACCATATCAAGCATGTCCTCAACAGCACTGACGACGTTCACCTTGCTGAGCAGTGTAATGTACACACTTTGTCAGCAATCATTGGCAGCTATGTAGATCTGATCAATTGGTTCCTGAATGGATGGATATGGGATGAGGTGCATGGTCACTGTCTGGACAGTCTGAAGTCAAGACAGAGGTGGAGGATATGGAGGATATAGATTCAACATATATGTTCGGATGACCTTGTAGCAATGCTCTATATAGTGCTACATTGTTTGCTGTAGTGCTACTTGCCAATGACTACAGCTTGCTATGGGTCACTACATAGAATTCTCCAAGGAATAAAGCCACTACATAGCACTCTATTGAGGGAGGAGGACTATAGTGTCTATCAGGATTATACACACTATATAGTACTATGATCAGTCATATATCAAGCTGAGCTTGAAAAAGATAATAAAAGATAAAATTTGTGTACTCTATGATGTAATTGATCAGTCAATGCAATGTATTATCAGATATTAAGCATTATGCCATTGATAGATCAATTCTTATCAGTTCTTCATCACAATTATAAAAATATGATCAGTCACACATCAAGCTGAGCTTGAAAAAATAATGAATGATCACTTGCTACAAAGGCTACCAAGGAATATATGGCATTATTATTTCTATGTTATTATGATTAGAAATAACAATATCATACATACCTTTATCTACCAATATCAAACTACTAATCATATGATAATATCTACCTAGGTATATCAGCACTTAAAAATTTTCCTGATGTAGTGTTGCCACAGCTTTGACTTGAAACCAACTGTGAGCTGTGGCTGAGCACTGGCTTGCTGGGCCAATAACAGACCGGATCAAGAATCATGTGTACAGTCTTAGTGCCATGGCTCCAGTCTTCAAGCTGCGACTAGCTGGTTGGCTGTGGTCTCTGTCACTCAAGATGGGTCACTCATGAGTCACAGCTCACAAGTGGGCACTAGGGAGGTGATACAGGCCAATAAATCCTCTTCATTTGCTGAACCATCACACAGGGTTGTTGTTCTTGCTTGTGAATACAGTGCCCTGTTGTCACCCATGGACATGACGAAAATTGTGGAGCAAGCACTGCAAAACGCTGCTAGCAGCCAGCCAGCTTCCCAGAACTCTTCCTTCCTCATCCGGTGCAGCATCCCCTCTCTTCCTGCCATTCTTGACAGTGACTGTTACGCTTGGCCCGGGTAGGGATGAGCACAGCCTTGAAAGACTAGGTTGAAGGTTCAAAGGGGTAGCATGCACTTAATGGTAGCACGAAGTCCAAGGAGGATGTTCCACAGGGGAACACAAGAGTTCAAAGGTTCAAGGGTTCAGGGGTTCAAAGTGACTGGGCTTTATAGCCAGAAGGAGCTTGAGACAAGTAGGGTGGATTCAAGGAGATCTAAGCTAAGGTACAAGGAATAGGTATCATGGGTTTATATACCCAGTTACAAGGTTAAGGGTAGGCATAGTTAGGGCAGGCACGGAAAGTCATAGAATAGAATGGAAGGTGGAGGAAGTAGTTGCTGGTGAAGCAAGTGAGATAACAGATAACAGATGAGTAAATGTGGATGAGTCAGCGACAAAGGAAATAATGTCCAGAGTTGAGAATCGAACTGGCGAGTTTGATACAAGTACAAGCATAAAAAGAAAGGAAAAGAACAAGTTGTAACAGTGACCTTCTCCATGACAATGACAATGATTACAGGTTTGGCCATGGGTGTTGCAATAGCTAGTAGCTGTTACGCTTGGCCCGGGTAGGGACGAGCGTAGCCTCGAAAGACTAAGGTTCGGAGATTCAGAGAGATAGCGTGCACTTAATGGTAGCACGAAGTCCGAGGAAGACGTTCCACTAGGGAACACAAGGGTTTCAAGGTTCAAGGGTTCAAGGGTTCAAAGCAACTGGTCGAATGCCAGAAGGAGCTTGGGACAAGGAAATGGATTTCAAGGTATTGATCGAGGAGATCTAAGCTAAAGTACAAGGATAGGTATAACGGGTTTATATACCCGGTTACAAGTTTAAGGGCAGGCATAGTTAAGGCAGGTCATAGAACGTGATAGAAGAAGACGGAATGTGAAAGAAGTAATCGCTGACGAAGCAATTGAGATAAGAGATAAGGAAGGTAAGCGGTGGTGAGTCAGCGATAAAAGAAATAGTGTCCGGGCCGAGAGTTGAACAAACAAGTTCAGTATGAGTACAAGACGAGCGCGAGAGAAGCGTAGAGAGAAGTAAGAAGAGAAGAGCAAGTTGTAACAGTAGCCGGCATTGCCGCACAGGCTACTAAGGAATCTACTCTAGGGATACTTACCTTGAAAGGGTTGGGTTCTCAGAGATGATAGCGGTTGCTGGTCAAGAGAGATATATATTATTCAGACTCAGTTGAGTCTTATATACACTTTGTAATGCTTACTTAATATAAGGTCATGTGACTGTAAGTACATGTCCTTTCAACACTCCCCCTTGTCTAGTATATGGTAGATACATAGATATCATAGTGAGGAATATGAAGTAAAATAAAACGTCCGCACAATCTTTATGATGGCGAGTTGAATTCCAAACTGAGCTGGGAGCGAAACTCCTTGAACTTGACATGTCCAAGGTTCTTAGTGAACATATCCACAGGATTGTCAGTCCCTGGGATAAAGAGTAGCTCAACCTGCTTCCACAGCATCACAGCATCGCATATGAAGTGGTAATGGATCTGGATGTGTTTGGAACATTCTTCAGTAACTGGGTTCTGTGCAATAAATAGCGAACCTTGATTGTCACCACAAACAGGGATGGGGCCAAGGCGATAGCCGAGTTCTTCCATCATTTGATGAATCCAAATAGCCCGGCGTGTACAGTCGCTCAAGGCCATGTACTCAGCTTCCGTAGAAGACAGAGCTGTGGTTTTTTGTAAGTGTGAGTTCCACAAGAACACACCATCCGCAAATTTCAGGTAGAAACCTGTTTGCAAGTGAGACGTGACCTTGTCTTGTCCCCAATCAGAGTCGGTGCAGGTGATAATGCCTTTACCGGTTTTTCCGCTGTATACGAGAGAGTAGTTTCGGGTACCAAGAAGGTACCGGCAGATATATAGAGCCTTTGCTAGATGCTCTTCTGATGGGTTTGCAGACATGCGGGCAAGTTGGGTAACCGCATATGATATGTCAGGTCTTGTGCCGATCATAAGATACAGCAATGATCTGATGACCTGTTGGAATCACGTCCAAAGTTCCGGTTGGATGTGGAGATCATTCTTTTCTGGGTAGTAGCCCTGAGGTAGAGGGGTGTTGGCGATTTTTGCATTAGTCATGCCGCATCACTCTATGACTTTGTCAAGGTATTCTCGCTGGTCTATCT
The DNA here is from genome assembly GCA_038093895.1 of Boletus aff. mottiae. Lineage (NCBI taxonomy): Eukaryota > Fungi > Basidiomycota > Agaricomycetes > Boletales > Boletaceae > Boletus > Boletus aff. mottiae. The sequence goes on along the minus strand of JBBPTD010000217.1, from coordinate 4,201 downwards.
TAATCGTTTGACCTTCTCAACATATATTCATTCTTAGGAATTCACGTGTTTCTCCTAAGTCGCGACAGTCCCACTTCTTCATGAATGCAGCCTTGACCTTGTCTACGAAAGGTTTGTTGGGGCTGCAGAAGATGGCGTCGTCTATGTAGATAATCGCTAGGATGAGCTCTTTGCCTTTGCGATAGATAAAAAGGCCAGCATCTGTTTTAAGACGCGTGAAGCCTAGTTCTTTCATGGATTTGTCGAGCTTGCACCACCAAGCTAGTCCAGCTTGCTTAAGGCCATATAAGGCGCGGAGTAGTCGCAAGACCTTCCCTTTGAGATGAGGGGGCATAAAGCCTTCAGGGAAGTCCATGTATAGTTCTTCATCCAGTTTGCCGTATAGATAGGCGGATTGGACGTCGAGACCTGTGATGTACCAGTTCTCTGTTGCTGTGAGGGCGAGCATGCACCGCACTGTCTCGAAGCGTACGACAGGGGAGAATATTTGATCAAAATCAATCCCTTCTACTTGGGAGAAGCCTTTGGCAATGAGCTGGGCTTTCTTTCTACTGTCTGATTTTACATCAAAGACCCATCGGGTTTTAATAACCTTTCTGTTTGTGGGTCGATCCATGATTTCATAGACCTTGCGGTCTTTGAGTATTTGTAACTCATCATGGCAGGCTTTATGCCAAAGGGTTTGTTCCTCTTGTGGTAACTTGAGGATGTCGCGGTACATCCATTCGCGATAGTTCACGTTGGACTGTTCTTTTTCCAGCGGAAAGGCACGGCTGCAGAGGTATGAAACCAGTGCGTCTCCCCCTTCCCTGGTGATGCGCTCTACGTCGTCTTCCGATGGAGTTGGGGACGGAGGCATCCTGCCAGGGACAACAGGTGAATCCGAAGGTCCAGCCGGTGCTTCTCCAACAAGTCTGCGCCAGTCAGAGATGCGTTCGATGTCTCAAAGCTGCTTTAGCGGTTTGCAGCGCTCCCCATATATATTTCCGGGATGGATGGGGGCACGGCGCTCTCACTGTGGGTGCTGTGGCCGGGCAGGTGGAGGCGGAGGCGGACGAGGAGGAGGGGTAACTGGAGGTGCCGGTGGAGCCAGCAGCGGTGTAGGTACCCTAGGAGGTGCTGCTGGAGGTGGAGTAATCAGCCTGGGGGCCGGGCGACAGTGGTCGGGAGGAGGAGCGATTTCCACATCCGATTCCTGGTCTGATGGTTCAGAATCTGAATCTGAAGACTTGTCATCATGAGAGTGAGAACGCGGCGGGTGGTTAATGGGCCGGTGTGGCTGAGCCTTCGAACACCTTGGGAAGAGGTGCTCATCAAAGATGGCGTGAGCCGATGTGTGTAGCGCATTATTAGGGCGCATGAAGAGGTAGTTTGAATCACTACCAGCAGAAACGCCCAGGTAGATCATCAGTTGTGATTTAGGCTGCAATTTGCCTTTGCGAGTCTCGACTGGTAAGTGGACGTATGCGCCACAGCCAAAAACCCAAAGGTGTGAGAAGGTAGGCTTTTCGCCAGTGAGCATCTCTGATGGCATTTTCCATTGGAGCCAATGAGATGGGGTGCGATTATACACATGAAGTGCATGTAGTACCGTGAACTCCCAATATGAATCGGGCAGGCAAGCCTGCAGTCGCATGGGTTGTGCTTTATCCATAATAGTACGGATTAGGCGTTCCACACATCCGTTCTGCTGGTGGGCATAGGGGGCGGATTGTTGTATGTGGATGCCATTATCGCGCATATACTCAGTGAAAGCTTTGGAGGTATATTCTCCCCCTGCATCAGAGTGCCAGTGTTTTACCACAGCGTTGAACTGAGTACGCACATAGGCGTGAAATTGCTTGGTTGCTTTGAGCGTTTGGTCCTTTGTTTTAATTAGGACTAACCAAGCCATGGAGGTATAGTCATCATAGAAGACAACTGCATACTTGTACTTGTGGTACAATTCGATTTCAAACGATTTTAGATCAGAATGAATTAACTCAAAGGGAGTGCTTGCGCACTTCTTGCTATGAGGAAAAGTTTGGTTTGGTTGTTTACCAAGCTCACAACCAGAGCATATAGGAACAGTGGATGGAATGTCAACATCCAGGAAGTCCTTTATGTGCTTCTTTGCAGCATGGAGCACATCACGCAAAGGGTGGCCTAATCGGCGGTGGAGGAGTTCATAGTCCACAGAGGTCATTGACGATAAGTTGGCTTGAGGACGAACAGTGGGGGCATGCATCCAGTACATTGTGTCACCATGGGAGTGGAAACCTAGTACCAGTTGCTTAGTGCATTTATCAAATATATTGATATGACCAGGTGAGGTCTGTAATGTCATGCAGGTGTCAGTTAACAAGGTACCATTGATATGAGCTTTATTGTGCATGATGGCATGTAAATGACCAGCGATAACCGCACAAGTCTACCTTGGAAGCGAATGATTGCTGTACCTTTTCCTTTTATTGATGCACGACCATTTGCCGTTTGGGAGTAGGTTGGTGTTGAGAACGGCGTGCACTCAACCAGATCGCTTAGATCGTTGGTGTAATGTGATGATGCTCCTGAATCAAGGAGCCACATATTGTTGGGTATGTCATGTTCTCTTTCCTTTCCTTTACTCTTAGTTATTTTCTGCTTTTTACAGCAGTCACACATAGAGAAGGGAGGAGCAGTAGTAGTATTGTCTACATCTACTACAGGTGTGTACAAATTATATACTATCTGAGGTGATAAGAACCGCGCGTCAGTGCCTGCAAGGGATGGACAAAGGAAGAGAGGGACTTGCCACTGGGAGCTTTCCTCAAAGAATCGCTCGACATAATCATCCACCTCCATTTCCCCGCCAAGGCTGACCGAGTCATCACAGTCAAAAGTGACCATGTCTTCGTTGTCCGAATCGGGGAGAATCTCGACGATCCAGGCGGTCTCTATGCGCTCTATGAGAGAGGGCATGGAGGGGCCAGCGTGGTTGGGAGGGATGGTTCTAGTGCTGAAGGCACCATCCTCATTGAAGGCGGAATGCTGCCGCGCATGAACATGGCGGCAGTGTTTGACAATGGGCTCGAGGGTGTGGACAATCTGAGTGGTGGGGATCTCCCCAATGCGGCGGGCGAGGGAGATGGCCTCTTGGACCTGAGGGAAGGCGGGGGGCCCATAGTGGGCAGCGCTGGGAGTGTGCGCGAGAGAACGGGGGTCCTGAGTAGGCTCAGTGAAGTCAGTGGAGGCCAGGCTGAAAACTGCAGGCTCCTGGAGCATGTTCGCAAAAGCGAACAAGGCGGAGGATGACTTGGCGGTGGTGGCCACACGATCCTTGCACTTCTTCTCCCCTTCTTCAGAGTGCTTGCCCTGACGACACTTTTTCCCCTTGTCCTTCTTCTCCTCATCCTTTTTATCGGATGAGGTCTCCTGCTGCTTTTTGAAGGAGGGGTCGCCTTGCTGGCGCTTTACGTTAGAGACCTTGTTGGCCTGGGCATGGGGCGGAGGCCAGCGGGTGAGGTAGTGCTGCCAAGCAGCAGTGAGGACTGTCTCCAACTCCACCATTGTTAAGACCTTGGTCTTGGTGGGGTCAGCGTCGATGGCAGCATTGAGCTGCTGATGGAGGGTCTCCGCGTACTTGGGGAGCTTGGCGACGGTAATGAGTGCCTTGAGGTTATCAGGCACCTTGTGCTGGAGCTGTTCCAGCTGGGCGAGGCTGGCATTCAGCTTGGAGAAAGCTGGGCCAGGGTGGTTGTTGTCGGGGAAGGTAATCCCGAGCATGATCTTCCACTCAGTGTAGGCGGAAGTGAGGGAGGTGGCTTCGTACTTAGCCTTTATGGCATCCCAGAGGTCTTTCGACATGGAATGGGAGGCGAAGTTGCCAGCGATGGAGGGGTCGAGGCGAAGACGAATGGAGCCGAGGGCCCGGTCGTCGTTCTCATCCCACTTCTTCCTCAGTGGGAGTGAGGGCAGCTCCAGCTATGGCAGCAGTAGGGCGCGTCTTGGTCATGGATTTGTTCCAGACCCTGATGGCACGAAGGTAGGCTTCCATGTCCTGGGCCCAACGCTTGTAGTTGGTGCCGCTGAGTCTGGGAAGGGAGTTGAGGGTGGAAGACATTGATAGTAGGTTCTGAAAGATTAACATGTCAGCATAAACCAATAAAGGGAGTGAGAAGAACGTTCGCATCGCTGAACAGTCAGAGCTCTCAGAATGTAGGATCATAGTGACCCCCTACAT